>JAJQKJ010002647.1:0-291512 GCA_029574335.1 Rana kukunoris
TTTATTGATGTAAGGAGATTACTTTGTTTTAATAAATATATACGTTGTGACATACTACACCATTGGAGGCCTATTTGTCTTTATTTTCCCTGAGTGACACAGCGAAGGGGTACTACAAGACATAGAGATGATTGAATAGCTCCTGGTGTCGCCACTATCTTTGAATTTACCCAGAGGATTTTTTTTGGAGGCCTATATTGTTCTACTGAGAGGTGAGAGCCTGTGAGGCTGTGTGTTGGAGTGCACGATTTAGTATCACGGCATTTATATATGCCACTAAGGTGAGAGGCCTGAGAGGCTGAATGCACGGAGGAGCACTAGCACTTTATCGCCAGCTTTACAGCTTCACTGAAAGTTACTTTTGTGCACTGCACGTTTGCAATATATGGACTCTTCCAACACATATGGACTTTTCTATTCTATTTTAATTGATTTTTCTACTTTTTCACTATATTTATTTATATTTATATCACTTATGTTTGATATGGATTGATGTGTGTTTTTTGCGCAAATTCACTTTTATATTTATGCTTCACTTGTGTATAGTAAACACTATTAGTTTTTGCTGCAATCTGAGCATTGTTATATAGTCACATTGATTGTTTTAGCGCAAAGGATTTCACAATTTTATATGTGAGCCAAGTTCTGGGTCCAGGGGACCTACGACCAGCCAGTACCGGGTCCCCAAAGTCACCAGAGAAATTACTGTTTAACATGGGAGTCTATGGGGTGCCCAGATTTGAAAAATCGATGCTCCTCAGCTGTAGGTCCCCCAGAAAACAAACTTTGCACACTTGTAGAGGAAGAGTGGAGCTATCTGTGTGCCAAGGCACCTATGGCCAGCCGGTACCGGGCCCCCAAAGTCCGAGAGATCAGGTGCAAAAAGGTGACTCGAGTATTAGCCGAGGGGAGCATTTTCAATACAAAAAAATGTGCTGAAAAACGTGGCTTATACTCGAGTATATACAGTACGTTTAAGCATCTTCCTTCTACAGGGTAATTATTATAGGATTTAGAAGGTGGTGGGAGTAGGTGTAAGCATTTGTAGGCAATAGCCTGGAATTTCACTTTAAAGCTTATATACAATTTAAATGGTTGAGGTTTACATCTACTTTAGGACATCTTTTGTGAGAGAGATGGCAACAGCCATTGTTTCTCTTTTTAGCAAATCCTAGTTTTCTGGCTGTCATGTTGATACCTTCTTGTACTAATATTTTACTGTATGTTCCTTACCTGCAACGCGTATGTAAAAAGGATGCCTGACTTTAGACATAGTGACCTAAATCTTACTTGCCCACCTCTTATGGCCATTGATGTTGCTCATTATAGTGATAGGCCAATATGTATGTATCAGGGAGGAGCTTAGATTCCAACTCCGACACTTCAGGAAGTTGGAGTTTTGCCTGTTATTCGGCCATGACAGGAAGAGTTTAGGGGCTGCTGCTCCAAATATGGGCCTCTAAGTGCCTGCACTTCAAATATGGAGCATCTTTTTCTTTTTTTCTTATTATTTTTTTTAAAGTGGATGTAATTTTTTTTATTTTTTTTGATGTCACAATGTAGAGTATACGATTGCCTATCATCTGTGCCCAGTCTTGCCACACAGAGTTAATCCAGCTCTAAGAAATCCTCTTTTTAATGTTCAGTGAAAATGAACTGCCCTCCAGATAAAAACCTGCCTAAATAAAAAGTCAGTTTTCTCTCTTCTTGCTTTGGGTGACAGGTTATTTACATATCTAGCTTGGACATGTTTATCATATGTTATGTTATGTTTATCATAACATGAGGTATAAAAAGTGAGAAATCCACCCCTCCCCCACATAACACATCCTGGTAATATACAATGAACTTTGGATCACCTCATGTAATGATAAACATGTCCAAGCTAGATTTGTAAATAACCTGTCGCTGAAAGCAAAAACAGAGAAACGGACTTTATAATTTGGCAAGTTTTTGTCTGGAATTCAGTTAATTTGCACTGAACATTAAAAGAGGATTACTCAGCGCTGGATTAACTCTGTGTGGCAAGACTGGGCACAGATGATAGGAAATCTTATACTCTACATTGTGACATAAAAATTTTTGGGGGGGGTTTACATCCACTTTAAAGTGGATGTCCGCTGAAAAAAAAATATTAAAAGCCAGCAGCTACAAATACTGCAGCTGCTGACTTTTAATATTAGGACACTTACCTGTCCTGGAGTCCAGCGCCGTCCGCAGCAGAGGATGAGCGATCGCTCGTCACTCTGCTGCACCCCCGCCATCCTCGGTGAGGGAGCCAGGAAGTGAAGCGCTCCGGCTTCACTGCCCTGTTCCCTACGGCGCATGCGCTAGTTGTGCTACGTATGCAGATTGGCTCCCGCTGTGTACTGGGAGCCAAGTGTTCCCAGAACACAACATGGGGGGGGGGGGGGGTTAGGTCTGCACGAGACTGTGTGGCCAGAAGTGGGTGCAAATACCTGTCTTTAGAGTATCTGCACCCCCCTCCCCCTGAAAAGTGTAAAATGTGACACCGGAGGGGGGGAGGGTTCCGATCAGCGGGAGTTCTACTTTAGGATGGAGCTCCGCTTTTTAAAAAATGTCACTGTGGAGGTACAAAACAAGGCCATTGGGGCATTCCCTGGCCAATTAACCACTTAGCAACCACCTGCCGAAAAATAACGGCGGCAAGGTGGTTGCTTAACTCTGGGATCACGTTATATAACGTTATTCCAGAGTCGCGCTCCCGCGCGCCCCCTGGGGCGCGCACACGGGAATGTCCGTGACCGCCGGGTCCAGAGGACCCGGCGGGTCATGGGTTAACGGTAAATCGCCGCTGATAGCGGCGGTTTACCATGTGATCGCGCCGTCCAATGACGGCGCGATCAGATGTAAACAGACCGGCGTCATTTGATGACGCCGGTTCCTCCCTCCTCTCTCTGTACCGATCGGTACAGTGTGAGAGGAGAGGGGAGGGAGCGGATGGCAGCGCCAGTGCTGCGGGCTGGATCTGTGACAAATGTAGTCACAGATCCATCCATCCATCCCTCCCTGCTCAGCCATCCCTGCTGCACATACTCTGCAATGCTGGACAATACTCTGGGGGGGCAACACTCTGGGGGGCAACACTCTGGGGGGGCAACACTCCGCAATACTCTGGGCATACTCCGCAATACTCTGGGCATACTCCGCAATACTCTGGGCATACCCTGCAATACTCTGGGCATACTCCGCAATACTCTGGGCATACTCCGCAATACTCTGGGCATACTCTGCAATACTCTGGGCATACTCTGCAATACTCTGGGCATACTCCGCAATACTCTGGGCATACTCCGCAATACTCTGGGCATACTCCGCAATACTCTGGGCATACTCTGCAATACTCTGGGCATACTCCGCAATACTCTGGGCATACTCCGCAATACTCTGGGCATACTCTGCAATACTCTGGGCATACTCTGCAATACTCTGGGCATACTCTGCAATACTCTGGGCATACTCTGCAATACTCTGGGCATACTCTGCAATACTCTGGGCATACTCTGCAATACTCTGGGCATACTCTGCAATACTCTGGGCATACTCCGCAATACTCTGGACATACAGCGCCCCTGTCCCCGTGAGCTCGCATGCAGAAGCGAACGCATACGCAAGTCCCGCCCACATATGAAAACAGTGTTCAAACCACACATGTGAGGTATCGCTGCGAACGTTAGAGCGAGAGCAATCATTTTGGCCCTAGACCTCTTCTCCAACTAAAATGATGTAACCAGTAAAATCATTTAAAGCGTCACCTATGGGGATTTTTAAGTCGCAAAGTTTGGCGCCATTCCATGTGGCCACGCTGTGTCAAAAAGTCCCACACATGGGGTATCGCCATACTCGGGAGGAATAGCAGAATGTGTTTTGGGGTGTAATTTGTGGTATGCATATGCTGTGTGTGAGAAATAACCCGCTAATATGAACATTTTGTGGAAAGAAAATAAAAATGAAAAAAATCTTGATTTTGCAAAGAATTGTGGGAAAAATTACAACTTCAAAAAACTCACAATGCCTCTTTCTAAATACCTTGGAATGTCTTCTTTCCAAAAAGGGGTCATTTGGGGGGTATTTGTACTTTTCTGGCATGTTAGGGTCTCAAGAAATGAGAGAAGCTGTCAGTACATCAGATGTGATCAAATTGATCAATTTTCAGTAATTGGTACCATAGCTTTTAGACCCTATAACTTTCACCCAGACTAAATAATATCTAAATTTTTTTTGTTTTGTTACCAAAGATATGTAGCAGTATACATTTTAGGCCAAGTTTATGAAGAAAAATTACTTTTTTGCAAAATGTTATAATAGAAATGAAGAAAAATTCATTTTTTTTCTAAATTTTCGTTCTTTTTTCATTTATAGTGAAAAAAATAAAAACCGCAGAGGTGATAAAATACCACCAAAAGAAAGCTCTATTTGTGGGAAAAAAAGGACAAAATTTTCATTTGGTTATAGTGTTGTATGACTGAGTTATTGTCATTCAAAATGTGAGAGCACCGAAAGCTGAAAATTGGTCTGGTTATTAAGTGGGTTTAAGTGCCCAGTAGTCAAGTGGTTAATGCAAATAGCCATGTGCATAACAGTGTATCTGTGTATCTCAAAACTAAACATATCTAACTATAGTTAAAACTAAATAACCACATATCTAGTAATATATGGAGCATCTTCACCTTACCCACCCAGTGACAGAGTCTCTTTAAAATTCTATGTGCCTTCTGTGGTGTGTAAGAGTTTGTTCCTGGACTATGTCCTCTAGATAAACAATGAGTGTAACCTTCACTCTGCTTTCTAATGACATCAAGTTATGTGTTTTCTAATATAACTCTCCAGCTTTCTCTCTGTTACAGCCCAGATGACAGTAGACACCATTCCTCGGACCATAAACTCAACAGGCTCAGCACTCCTTATAGAAGTCACCACCGGTATTATCAATGCCCAGCTACAGTTATGGCTGTCTTACACTTTCCATAGCCATAATTAACCCATAAAGAAGATTACAACAAAGACGATTATTTTTTACATACAAAATGTGAATATTTCAGAAATGTGCATATTAGGCATGTACTGCTTTTGTATAAAGGGAAAGCACTTTTGTGTTCTACTTCATGCCTCTTTAGAATGTTTGACTATGCAATCTTCTATTGAAGATGCAAATATATATTTCATAGTTTGTGAAGTAGTGGTTCACTTGAGAAAGCACTATGGCAGACAAGTGCCACGAGTAAAATATAAGCCACACTCCAAAACATAGCTCTTCTTTCTTTTTTTTTCCCCTATATCCTGTATTACTTGACGCGTTTCACCACTGCTGGCTTGCTCACAAGGATTGGATAAATCAGCAGTGGTGAAATGCATCTAGGTTGCGGGTGAAGATATGTAGGTATGCAATTTTATCTTTTGACAGATTTAATATATAAAGAAGAGCTATGTTTACTTTTGAATGAATGAATGAATGAAAACTTGTATAGCGCGGCACATGCGAACTGAATCGCCTCTGGGCGCTTTTGACTGAGAGTGGAGACATGGCTGTGGTAGTCAGCACCTGGGTTTTCCATGTGGGTTGAAAGGAGAAAGTCTGGAGCAGAGACATGGGCTTGAGTATGTTCCTAAAAGACGTGCCACAGTTATGAGCCCATGTAATACTAGCAATCCATCTCTGAATAAACCTTTCCTTGATGCAACCCCTGGTACCCCATTATACCCATAATGAAGTCTCTAGAATGGACTCTTTGCCTTCAAACTGATACATAAGAACCCTTATGGACCCCCTTACCCAGGGCCGCTGATAGGGGGGACCACCAGTCCTTCTGTAGGGGGCCTGGGCACACAGGGGGGCCCAAACAGCAGGGGGAATTAGTGTGGTTTGGCGGAGGGGCAGCAGCTGAAAGCCAGTTTTTCCCCCCTACTCTCGGATTTCAGCTGCTGCAGGGAGAAACACAGACACAGGACATCATTCCTGTAATTACTTCTCTGACACTGATCACTGATTCCCCTCCCTGTTCTGCCTGCTTTCGGATCTAGGCAAAACTTGACATGGGGCCCCACTCACTCCCATGATGGGAAAAATAATTCAAGGACAACAGCCTCTTCCCCACAACCCTGGCCAGGGGTTTTGGGGGTCTGTGGGCAGGGGGCTTATCGGAATCTGGAAGCCCCCTTTAACAAGGCGGCCCCCAGATCCTACTCTATAATAACTAAGGGGCGGGGGCCACATGGTAATATCACCTGGTGAACCCGCCCCCTTGTGGTGATATTGACTGAGGGAATGCGGGGTCATTGACTTAACAAGGTGTCACCGATATTCACTGGTTGTTAGGGATTCTGGGCTCTTAACATTGCCTGAGCACAGCAGTGTTAAGGTCCCCTGTCCCTCAAAACTGGAGTAATGCATTGGTTCAGTTAGGAAGCCGCGAGGCCACTGTGAGTGCGAGGCCTTAGGTGGCCGCCTTTGGCCACTTGCCTTACCAGAACTCTTTCAGGGCCTATCTTCATCTCTCATGATGACAAACCACCATCTGGGGCCAACTTTGCCCTTCATCATAGGCGGTCAGCTTATCTGTATGGTACTAATGGCCTTTATCTTCACCACTAGTCCAATTACATGGGACCTCTCAACACATGAGAATCTTTTTTTTTTCAGGCTTGTAATCAAATATAGAAGGGTCACAATGCCCCATGGTGACAGACCCTATATTCCCAAAGCAATTGTTATCACTCTAGCTCTCTGCAACCAACTGCACCATGACCACATGGCCTCTCGGACCTAAAATCATGACATTGGAGTTGATTTACTAGAACTGGAGAGTGCAAAAACAGACACAGTTCTGCATAGGATCAAAACGGCTTCCTTTTTTTTTTTGTCAAAGCTTTATCGAACAATCTGAAGTTAGCAGCTGATTGGCTACCATGCACATCTGCACCAGATTTTGCACTCTCCAGTTTTAGTAAATCAACCTCCTTGTGTTTGTAGATTGTAAACTTTACCCACTGAGCCACAGCCATAGTTGCTCGTGGTGTCTGGCAAAAAATAGGGCCTTAGTAAGCATAGAAACCCAGCACCCAACTTACAGCAGGTTCCAAACACACATAGATACACTCACACTTAGTCTTGTTTACTGTTTTATATATTGATTTAAATTTAGTTTGTCTGTACTATCTCAAATCATCCAACAGCATACCTCCCAACTGTCCCTGATTTCGAGGGACTGTCCCTAATTTGGAGCAATGTCCCTCATTCCTCCTTATTTGTCCCTCATTTTGGTCTGATCTATATAGTTGTATATAAAATGCACTTTTTAGCATTCAAAAAGTGTTTTCTGGGCTAAATCTCTCACTCAATTACTGAATTGCTGCATTTCTAAATTTCAAAAGTCAATATAAAGGGAATAGTAGTGGTAAAAAGATAAAGCACTTGTGGGTTTATCCAATAATTTTTTGTATATTTCTCATTTAAGGGGTGTGGCAGGGGGCGTGTCCTATGCCTACATGCATTTTCTATTAGGTGTCCCTCGCTCCCATCTCAGAAAGTTGGGAGGTCTGCAACAGGCTTCACAATGTGATAAAGACTGTAGGTGGTAATGTCTGCTCATGCAACTGGTTGTCATTGCTAGTATTTTCATTGAATTAGAATGTCACTGTGAGTAAAAGTCATTTAGTTATGCAGCATTACAATGTGCAAATTTTAATAAATTAAAAAGTGACATAATAAATCAAAACTGTTAACAACATTTTTGTGTCTGTGAATTTTTCCAGTGAAAAAACTAAGGTCTTTTAATGATTATTCTATCTATACCCAAGTAAGAAAGATGAACACAAAGGCAGAGTCCACCCAAAGGTGGTGTTTTAGTTATAAGTCAAGTCTGGTGGGTTGAATCCTTGGCTAGTTAAATGTCTTTGATGCTCCTACAGAGATCCCCACTTCCCAGTATAATTCCTGACCCACCACCTATGTGTCTTTGTCAGGCCCGGACTGGGACAAAAAATAGGCCCGAGCATTTTAGATTGAGCAGTCCGGAGGTGGGGTGGGGGGCACCGTGGCGGCGGTTAATGATGGGATGTGGGGTTCCAGCACCTTGTACCTCTGGACTCCTTTACATTACACAGAACCCTGCACTTCTGGACCCTTTTACATTACACAGCACCCTGCACCTCTGAACCCCTTTACATTACACAGCCCCCTCCCTTGTAGTCCAAGGGAGGGGGTGAGTACAACACTCCACACCAGGGAGAAAGCCTTGCATTACTGTGTGGAGTTACAGACAGAAGAACAGGAAGTGAGGATTTCTCAGAAGAAATAAGGACATTTGAAATCAAAATGGAAGGATGAGGTAAGTGAAGGAGGACTGCACTAAGGTGAAGGAAGCTATTTAGAAAAAAAAAATGTACCTTTACAACCCCTTTAAGCATTATACTATAACTAAAATTTCAGTTTTGGGTGAGCTTTCCCTTGCTGATAATGCTGCTGGGAATATCCAGATATATTATCTTCTGGGTTGTTAAGAAAAAAACTGCGTGTCTAAAATAAAATGGTATA
Organism: Rana kukunoris; assembly: GCA_029574335.1. Taxonomy (NCBI): domain Eukaryota; kingdom Metazoa; phylum Chordata; class Amphibia; order Anura; family Ranidae; genus Rana; species Rana kukunoris. The sequence continues at coordinate 8,555 of JAJQKJ010002647.1, forward strand.
AGCAGCAATGTATTCACTATTAGGATCCAGTGTATGAACCAGTCCTCGTGCAAGCGGCACATGCACACAAAACTTAAAGTGGGTGTAAGCCTTAAACATGACATTTGAAGAAATCATATCCCTTTATAGTGTGTACTTGTCTCAATTAAGTGCATTTCTCAAGTGTTATTTCTCTTTGCTGCTTCAATCTCCTGCTACCAGCATGAATCACTTTTAACAGGTTTTCCTGACACCAAGAGAAAAATGGTGACAGGGGATAGACCTCCAGCAACTGACAGCCTCAGCTCTGTTCCTGTGAGCTGTATAAAGAGGAGTGTATCACTTCCCACCAATCAGCTCTCAGAGCTCTCCTTGCTTCTCACTTTCAGCACTCCGACCACTTTTCTCTGAACCCTCAGACAAGTTTTGTAAATTTAGAATTTTGAACAGATTTAGGCCGCATACACACAACCAGTTTTCTCGGCTGGAACCATTAAGAAACTTGATGGGAGACGTATTCTGCCGAGAAAACCGGTCGTTTGTACATTTTTCGACGAGAAAACTGTCGAGAAACTCGTCGAGCAAAAAAAGAGCATTGTTTTCTTTTTCCTCGACAGAAATGAGAAAATTTGGCTTGACGAGTTCCTCGACAGCCGAACGAGAAACTGGACGAGGAAAACGACAGTGTCGCTCGTCGAGTTTCTCGGTCCTGTGTACGCGGCCTTAGAGAAGTGAAGACAGCAGATAAACAGGTACAACTTATGTCGGAGGATTTGTTTAATCTCTGTGTATCACAGGCCAGTCGCTTTGCTAGCTATATGTAAGAGTTTAGAACTACTTTAACGGAAACCAAAGACCTGGTCAAGTCTCAGGACACAACATCCACCTTGTAGTTCCCCAAGGGTGGAGGCGTTCTCTGCACCAGTCATGTTCATCTACTGAGCTTAGTTTTATGAGCTCTTCCTCTACAGATCAAAACCACAAACAATGGAGGCTAAAGACAAACCTTTTACACTCGTCAGCAACCGCACTAAAGCAGAACTAAACCAGATGAAGCTATATATATAGATATATATAGCAAGATCGTGAAAGGAAGTGTCAGTCTGACTACACAAGGCTGATATACCTTGTACAATAGCTGGTGCATCCTTTTTAAAGCATGTACAGTACAAGCATCGTGCCAAACTCAAACTGGATCTTAAGGCCCCTTTCACCACCAATTTTGTGGCACTATTCGGCCACTGGGGGGTGGGGGGGGGTCTGTAAAGCATTGCACCCATGAACAGCGTATGGCCCTTTGCATTTACCTCCTTAGGGGCTTTCAGTTACAGGTCTACAGGAAGAATCAATCAACAATAAGTGTGCTGATTACTACACTTGTAGTCCATTGGGGACTACACACCTGTCTGCTGTAGTGGAAGATGGGACTTGTAGTTCATTTATTCACAGATCTCTGTGAATGAATAACACATATGTGCATGCGGAGCCTAATGCAGCGTACACACGGTCGGAATTTCCGACAAAAAATTTCGATGTGAGCTTGTGTAGGCTCCATAAGACATTTCCAACAACAAAAATTTAAGAGCTGGTTCTCAAATTTTCCGACAACAAAAGTTGTTGTCGTAAATTCCGACCGTGTTTACATAATTCAACGCACAAAAATGCTACGCATGCTCTGAATCATTTCGACGTACGCTCGGAATTTCTCGGCTCGTCGTAGTGATATACGTCACCGCATTCTTAACGTTCAAAATTTCCGCCAACATTTATGTGACCGTGTGTATGCAAGACAAGTTTGAGTGAACATCTGTCTGAAAAAAATCCACGGTTTTGTTGTTGGAATGTCTGATCGTGTGTACGCGGCACAAGTGTAACAGCAGCTGCTGGAGAGAAGATTCCCCACTAGCTGTGATGGGGGGCATTTAAAGATGGAGGGAAGGTTTCCGCACTATGCAGCACTTCACCCTAAACACCACATTTGCTTGAATTTTTTGATTTAACATACAGTATGTCTGAGGCTAATGCCGCGTACACACGATCACTTTTTGTGATGAAAAAAACGAAGTTTTTCAAACTTCATTTTCCAAAACGACGTTGCGTACACACCATCGTTTTTCCAAAAAGCTCTAGCAAAGCGTGGTGACATAAGACACGTTCGACGGCACTCTGTTCCATTGAAGCTCTGTCTCATAACTTGCCTCTGAGCATGCGCGGCTTTAAAAACGTTGTTTTCAACATCATTTTGCCCACACACCATCACTTTTTATGACACAAAAAACAAAGTTTTGAAAAACGACACAAAAAATTCAAGCATGTTTGAATTTTTTTTGGTCGTTTTTTTGAAGACATAAAACAACGTTTTGCCCACACGCGGTCATTTTAAATGACGTTTTTGAAAACGTATTTTTTTTTTCATCACAAAAAGTGATCGTGCGTACGCGGCATAACTCTGCTATAGCTAGAGAGGGAGCCCTTTGCTGCACTGTAATTCCAAACAGTGTTGTCAGGACAGCCCAGGTTCTGCTCTGCACTACAGAACACATCCCCTCTCCTCATCTCTATGCCATAGTACTGAGCATATAAGCATCCATGTCTTTAAAGAATTGTTGTCAATGGAGCCCAAATCTACAAGTTTTATTTTTTTTAATTTTTTTTTTTCCATAAGGTGGCATTCACGTGGGGGTTTGGAGGGGAAGTAAAAGTAGAAAGTAAGCAACAGGGATGCCCCACCCTCTTAAAGTAGAATCAGCTGTATTTCCACAAGCCAGAGGAACAACAAGGACTGCTACCTGTTTGAATGAGTAAATACTAAGGCAGGGGTCTCCAAACTGCGGCCCGAGGGCCAGATGTGGCCCTTTGCTTGCTTCTATCCGGCCCTTGGGGCACTTTTGCTTCCACTGATATGAGCCACTATTCCTCACACTGACACCAACAATGGGGCACACTTTCTTCCACTGATACCAATGATGGGACACTATTCCTCCTACTAATAGGGGCACCAGTCTGCCTATTGACCACCAACCCTGGAGCCATTTTTATTGTCACTGATGCCGGAATTTTCTGCCCCTGCTGGCCACAATCCGGCCCTCCTAAAGTCTGAAGGACAATAAACTGGCCCTTTGCTTGAAAACTTTGGAGACCCCTGTACTAAGGGGTTGGAATGCTCTCTGGCTGACACAACCTGCATATAAACAGCAGAGATCAGTATGTTAGTCCAATGAGATACCTCCAGGGAATAAATCGAGTGCTGGTACTTGTAGTTCCATAGCAAACAGAAATACAATAAGTCTGTTCTATCACACGTTTTATTATTACTACTACTAATAATGATGGGAAAAGTTCTGGTATTTGGAGTTCCATAGCAAACAGAAATACAAGTCTGTTCTATCACGCTTTTTATTATTAGTAGTATTATTAATGATAGGAAGATATAGCATTATTATTGTTGTTATTTAGAAGTGATACTAATATATTATTGTTAGGAATAAATATTATTATTATTATTATTATTATTAATGGGAAGATATGACATTATTATTGGTTCTATTTTCATTGTAAGGACTAATTATTATTACTATTATTAATGATAGGAAGATATAGCATTATTATTGTTGTTATTCAGAAGTGATACTAATATATTAATAATACTTTTATTGTTAGGAATAAATATTAATATTATTATTATTATTATTATTATTATTAATGGGAAGAGATGGCATTATTATTGGTTCAGTTATCATTGTTAGGAAGAATTATTATTACTAATATTAATTATAGGAAAATTATAGTATTATAATTATTATGATTATTATTACTGCTACAATTTTTTTAGGAAGAAAAAATATTATTATTATTACTAATATTATTAATGATAGGAAGAAATATTATTATTAGTATTACTATTAATATTATTATTTTTTATTATTATAACTATGTGATATTATTCTATTATTGCTATTATTATTGTTGGTAAGAAGTATTATTATTCTTACTAATGATAGGAAGATATATAATTTTTATTATTTTTTATTAGAAAGTGATATTATCAATTATTATTTATATTATCCTTATTATTAGGAAGAGAAAACATTATCATTGGTATTGTTACTATTAGGAAGTAATAATATTATTATTTTCTATTGCTATTAATAATAGGAAAAGGTTGTTTTATTATTATTTGAAAGTTATAGTGTTGTTGTATCTACTATTATTGTTATTAATAGGGAGGGATAGCAGCAGATATATTCCTCCCTGCTATCCACAAGCTGTCAGTTTAGCCCCTCCCACCTGTCACTCTCCAGCACATAGACTACTATCAGAGCTCCCTTTCCCCTGTGCAGGGGGCGGTGCTGGTAGTAAATAGGCGGGGCAGACAGAGGACTATAATCATGAGCCTCTTGTAGGATATGCCTGGTGTCTTGATGTGAGAAGCACCCCGATCTGACTGTGCAGGAATACACAATGGTGAGTTACTTATCTAGAGATTCATTTAATTCAATCCTGGTTTGTGTTTTAATACTTGTGATTTAACTCTTCCAACTTCTAATATACAGAAATCTCAGATCTCTGCAGTTCCATGCTGTACACCTATATATACTGTGCCTGCTGTATTGATATCATTTTTTGTTTCTTTCCCCTCTATGGGTTATGTATGGTTACTTTGTCATTCTAATAATGAAATAATGTTTCTACAATAATGTTTCTACATTATACATTATTTATACATAACCCATAGAGTGGAAAGAAACAAAAAATTATATAAATATAGCAGGCAGAAAATGACATTTAGTAGAAATAATGACATTGTTCTTTGTAGTGTCTGCAGGTTGCATCATATGTACATAGTGCAATTCTAATTGTATTACTATATTAATAATTATTGCATGGTCATTTATTTTTGTTTGTGATTGCAATGCATGTTTATTTAGTTGCTGTCTGCAGATGAATGAACATTTTTGATCATTACAATATACATGGTTACAGTTATCACCATAATAGAGCTAGAACTGTTACAGTAATGTAGATCTTTAATATGATCAGATTGATACAATGAAACCAAATGAGTGCAGAGAGTGATTCACATATAAAGAGTGAGATCTGTGCATCCAGCAGGCGGTCAGAGGAAGAGTGTGTCCCCATCAATGTATAACATGTTCATTGTGAATGCAGCACATGTCATGTGTGAGCGAGGGGGCGTGTCTGGTGTGATGTATAGGAAGAGAAGGGTGAGCTTCTATTGGCCGCTGTCAGGTTATGAGGTGGTGTCAGGCCATGGGATGGTCTGCAGACACACAGAACTGGGGGAGGATTCTGAGACATTCCATAGATATAAAGCAGCATAACATAGTATAATATGGATTTCTCTCCCTCTGTATAATCATTACAGAGTAAACTCAATCACTGAGCCAGGACTGGCAGATTAGCAGCTTTTTAATTCTAAAATACACAAACACCTCTCAGATTACTAAAAAGAAGGTTTTGTAGGAAGATTTTACAAGTGCAAAGAGTACCTGTCACCTATTCCCCACTGATTTTTTTATTTAGCATTTATCTACAGCAGGGATCTTCAAACTACGGCCCTCCAGCTGTTGCAGAACTACAAATCCCATGAGGCATTGTAAAACTCTGACATTCACAGACATGACTGAGTATGATGGGAATTGTAGTTCCTGAACTACTGGAGGGCCGTAGTTTGAGGACCCCTAATCTACAGAGAGCATTTAGCATGCAGCACAGTATTTTTCATTATTGAAATCAGTTCCCAAAACAAGTGCTTGCCATAGATGCACTTGGAAGCTGCGATCACACCTTTGAAGAAAACAGCAAGGTGTGTGTTACACTTGCGGTGCCATTATTTCTATATGGTACCTCAAACGCGGGAAGCAGTCATGCGACAAAATGCACATTGCAAAAATGGATGTAGCAGCAAAAACACACACAAATCTAAAAAAACAACAAAAAAAAAAAAACATGCACGTGAACTTTAAGGGCATCCCAGTCTTGGTCCGTAGGCAGAGGTGGCTTTAGGCTTTGTGAGGCCTTAGGAAAAACTTGACATGGGGCCCCACTCTCGCCCATTATGGGAAAAATAATTCAAGGACAAGAGCCTCTTCCCCACAACCCTGGCCGGTGGTTGTGAGGATCTGAGGTCAGGGGGCTTATCGGAATCTGGAAGCCCCCCAGATCCTGCTCTTTAATAGCTAAGGGGCAGGAGCCATCCGGTGATGTCACCTGGTGAACCCGCCCCCTTGTGACATCATTGACTGAGGGCATGGTGGGTCATTGACGTCACAAGGGGTGGTATCACAGATATTCACTGGTTGTTAGGGATGCTGGCGGCCCCGCTCCTGAGTCAGGATTCTTAACGCTGGCTGAGCACAGCAGCGTTAAGGTCCCCTGTCCCTCAAAACTGAGGGTAATGCATTGGGTAAGTTAGGCGGCCGCAAGACCCCTGTAAGTGCAAGGTCTTAGGCGACCGCCTAATTAAAGAGCTGCCTCTCTCTGTAGGGTTCAATATTAAGTTGGCCCACCCTTTGCAGCTGGAAGAGAAGGCCTGGCTCGCATTCTCCGCTTTAATTCATCCTGAAGGTGTTCTATCAGATTGAGGTCTGGACTCTGTGCAGGCCAGTCAAGTTCCTCTCCCCTAAACTCGCTCATCCATGTCTTTATGGACCTTGGATAAAGGACATTGCTTTGTGCACTGGCCAGCAGTAATGTTGTAATAGGAAGGGGCCATGAAATTGTCCACACGTCCCCGTTCTGCATTCACACTTCAGCATTTTGAATGGCATGCAGATTTTCTGCAATTCTAACCACCATTTGAAAGCGCTGATTCGTGAATAACAAATCGCAGGACTCACATTTAAGATGCCATAAAATCATGGTGCAGGTTCGCCACGACAAAATCGCCCTGCAATCGTGGCAACCTTCATCGTGTGAAGCGCGTCACCCAAAAGTAGCTCCTGAACTTTTTTTGGGGCGACATGCGATTGCAGCATGATTTGCATCACAACAATCGTGGCAGACCCGCACCATGATTTTAGGTGTCATTTAAATGCATGGCATCTGAAGTGTGAGTCTAGCTCCGTTCGCATCTACGCATTTTTAGGCGTTTTTCTGCGCTAAGCCTCAGCTGTAAAAACGCCCAACAAGATCAATCTCATTAATTTCAATGGCCCCTGTTCACATCTGAGTTTTTAAAGAGGAAGTAAACCCTTGTTTTTCCATTTTTTTTTTAGTCCACCGCCGCCGCCATGTCCCCTGGAGCTTCTTCCTGGTTGTCGTTGCTCCGGCGCTGTGATTGGCCGGAGCAGTGATGACGTCACTCCTGCACATACGCAAAAACACGGCATTAACCCAGTTAATGGCATTCGCAGTTGTCTAAGGAGATATTTCTTGCACCTACAGGTAAGCCTTAACCACTTCCCGACCGCCCACCGCAGGTATACGTCGGCACTTTGAAGATGGATATCTCGGTAACGGCAGCAGCTGCTGCCACAACCGATATATCCATCTCTTCTGTGGGCGGTCGGGTAAACGATAATGGCGGTCTCCGCGGCGGAATCGCCGCGAGATCGCCGTTATCGGGGGCGGGCGAGCGTCCCCCCCCCTCCCGCTGCGCTCCCGTGCCCTCCGCCGCTTACCGGAGCCGTCGGTAGCGGCGGAGGCGATCGGGTGCGCTCGTCTGGTCAGCGGGGATGCGAGTGAGGGAAAAAATTTCCCTCGTCCATCCCCGTAGCTCTGCTGGGCGAAAGTGACGTCAAACGTCAGTTTCAAACAGCGTCTTAAAGAGACATATTTTTTAATATGAAAAATGACATTTAAATTTTTTTTTTTTTTTTTTTGCATTTTAGCCTAAATATGAGATCTGAGGTCTTTTTGACCCCAGATCTCATATTTAAGAGGACCTGTCATGCTTTTTTCTATTACAAGTTGTTTGAATGTTTACATTCCTTGTAATAGGAATAAAAGTGATAATTTTTTATTTTTTTTTATTTTAGTGTTAAAAATTGGTAAAATAAATACAAATAAATACGAAAACAAAAATTTTTTTTTTTTAAATCGCCCCTTTACGACGAGCTCGCGCGCAGAAGCGAACGCATACGCGAGTAGCGCCCGCATATGAAAACGGTGTTCAAACCACACGTTAGAGCGAGAGCAATAATTTTAGCCCTAGACCTCCTCTGTATCTCAAAAAATGCAACCTGTAGAATTTTTTAAACATCGCCTATCGAGATTTTTAAGGGTAAAAGTTTGACGCCATGCCACGAGCGGGCGCAATTTTTAAGCGTGACATGTTGGGTATCATTTTACTCGGCGTAACATTATCTTTCACAATATGTAAAAAAAATGGGCCAAATTTATTGTTGTCTTATTTTTTAATTTAAAAAAGTGAATTTTTGAAAAAAAGTGTTAGAAAAAAAAATATATATAATGTTTGGGGGTTTTAAGTAATTTTATAGCAAAAAAAAATGTTTTAGTCTCGTAAACACCGAATCTGAAAAACAGGCCCGGGGCTAAAGTGGTTAATCTACGCTTACCTGTAATAAGTGCAAATTGCAAGAGTGGGTTTACAACCACTTTAAGCAAAACGCCCATTGCTTAAAAAAGTACGAGCTTATTTTCTGGAAGATTACAGACATTTTACTACTTTTCATTGGTCACTTGTCAACTCCAAATGCCTGTACAAAAAACGCCAGAAAAGCGTCTGCAAAAATAGCAACTCCTAGATGTGAATGAAGACTAAATGCTATAATGTATGTTCATATTTTATAAAAGCATTGATAATGGGGAAAAAAACTCAATATCCTTTATATCTGCATTTTTCCCCATCCTTATGTCACAATCTCTCTTTCTTATCAGGACGCCATGGTGATAATAGCACTGGCTGTGGTCATAGTGAGCACTTTATTATTCATGATTAAATCAATGGGAACACAAGAAAAGAAGGAACCAGTCACCCTCCTGGATCCTAACACCAAGTATCCTCTTCCTCTTATTGAAAAACAGGTATAGAGCTTACAAACTTCCCTTTACTCTTTATTGTAGTGCAATCAATAGAAACTAAATGTGATCACATAAAGGCAGTGAAATTTGTAAGTATATGCATGAAGTAGAGAATTAAAAAATGCGGAGGGTAGGGTAAGGCTAGATACACACGACTGCAATGTGATTTTGATCTGACTTTCAGTGCGATTATGTAGTTCTAATTGGATGCAGATTTGAGGCTTTAATATTCTATTGAGCCAAAATCGCACTGAAATAGCATCAAAGTAGTACGGGAACCTTTTAAAAATTTGATTCATGCTGAATTGCATTGACGTGAATGGACACCATTGAAAGCAATGTAATTTCCCTTGTCATGTGTTTCTGTGTGACTCGCATCTGAAATCACATTAGTGTTATGCCACTAGTACACACGACCGGTTTTCCCATCGGAATAAACTTCGAAGGAAGGAATTCCGCTCAAGCTGTCTTGCATACACACGGTCACACTAAAATCCGATCGCCAAGAACGCGGTGACGTAAAACACTACGTCAAGACGAGAAAATTAAGTTCTATACTTCCGAGCATGTGTCAAATTGTTTCCAAGCATGCGTGGTGTTTATTCCATCGGAAAAACATACAGACGATCGGAATTTCCAAACGAATTTGTTTCCAACGGAAAAATTGAGAACATGTTCTCTATCTAATTCCATCTGAATTTCCCAGCAAACCCAGTTGTGTGACAATAGCGAATGAATATTTGCTATTGTCACACTGATCCTCCTCCCAGCCAACCCATCACCCGATTGGCTGAAAGGATAGGCGATCCTATTGGACACCTAGGAGGAGGAGGAGGAGGGAGGAGAAAGCCGCCTTGATGCAGAGGAGGAGGAGGAGATGCGATGGAAGCCACATCCCCCGCAGAAGCGCTGCCTGCCCTTGACCTAGATGGGGTAAGTGCTGGATGACTGGGTTGGGTGTGGGTGGACCGACTGACCAACAGGGTGGGGGTGCCCGCTGATCGGGGAAGGGGGGGTGGTTGTTTGCCACTCCCCCCCCAAAAAAAACAGCCGCCACCGCTCCTTACCAAATCCTCACCAAATGTCTCCATGAAGTTACAATGCGGTCATGTCTTTATAAGCTATAACATTAAAAGTACCCTACACTGGAAACACTGGAACTCTTGAGGAATGTTCATATACTTTTAGCCATAGCACAAATGTGAAGGTCGGGACAGTGGATTCCCAGAGCACTGTGGGTTATTTAGAGAGATCACAGCAGAAGTAGTTCATTTTCAGGCACAATAGAGCAGTGATCATTGTGTTTTGCTGGGGGGGAAGGCTCCATCACATTCCCTGCTGTCAGAACACAATAGAGCTGCTGCTGATTCCCCCATCAACATTGACTGTATTGATGGGGGGAATCAAGCAACTTTTTTTTCCTCAACCCATGGTTGAAGGCAAGAAAATGGTATAATGTATGGCCTGCCTAAGTGTTTACTAATAGTTATTGGGCACTACGAGCTTAGCTTCAATTGCCGTAGGCCTCTAGTTTTAAATATGATAAGCAATCTTAAAAATCATGGCATCATCTATAGCTATGTGGGCACTGTAACCTACTTCTTATTACTCTCAGTAATATATTTTATTGGGGGGTTGAATTATTTTGTTAACACAATAATATCGCTTTCTTGCAGGAAATCAGTCATGACACCAAGAAATTCCGATTTGGTCTACCATCATCGGAGCACATTTTGGGACTTCCTATAGGTAAAGATGATGAGATTGACGCCTTTGAAAGGAGAAAACAACATCAAGATACATGCCACAGCAACTTATTATCAATATTGCCCTTTATTTTCATTATTTAGTAGTTGTTGGAAATTTAGACTGGTTAACAGTCTCTTATATCTCTCTGGAACTTTATTTGGAGCTTGCCATTTATCTGGATAAATGAAGACCCTCACAGACCCTCACAGACCCTATAGATGTATATACTGAGTTCTGGGGTCTTCCTACCTATTATGACCATTATGAGGGGTCCTCAATATCCCTGTTGGATTATTTTATTTTTTTATATATTATTGGGAATGTAAATAGGGGGAGTTAATAATCAGTGGCAAAGTTGACACTTACTTTATACCATGATGTCTGTCTATTCGCTATAGTCCACAGAATGTTCACATAAACATAGGGGTTGATTTACTAAAACTGGAAAGTACAAAATCTAGTGCAGCTTCGTAGTAGCCAATTAGCTTCTAACTTCAGCTTTGATAGTAAAACCTGGAAGCTCCAGTTTTAGTAAATCAACTGAATGTCTAGATATCTACAATTCTCTAGAATTGGCAAAATCTAAAAAAAATTGCATATTTTTTTATTGAATATAACATTTTTATTACATATCATTTTTTAAAGGACAGCACATCTACCTCTCAGCTAAAGTCAATGGCAGCTTGGTGGTTCGGGCGTACACTCCGGTGTCCAGTGATGAGGTGAAAGGTCACGTTGATCTGGTTGTAAAGGTAACATTTCTGTAGATACGAGTAAAGCTAAAGGTAGTACCAGGGGCGGACTGACAACTCATGGGGCCCCCGGGCAATAGGAGATTATGGGGTCCCCAGGCAATAGGAGATTATGGGGCCCCCGGGCATTAGGAGATTATGGGGCCCCCAGGCATTAGAAGATTATGCGTCCCCCGGGCATTAGGAGATTATGGGCCCCCTGGGAAATAGGAGATTGGGCCCCCCGGGGCAATAGGAGATTGGGCCCCCCGGGGCAATAGGAGATTGGGCCCCCCGGGCAATAGGAGATTATGGGGTCCCCAGGCAATAGGAGATTATGGGGCTCCCGGGCATTAGGAGATTATGGGGCCCCCAAGCATTAGGAGATTATGGGTACCCCGGGCATTAGGAGATTATGGGCCCCCTGGGCAATAGGAGATTGGGCCCCCCGGGCAATAGGAGATTGGGCCCCCCCGGGCAATAGGAGATTGGGCCCCCCGGGCAATAGGAGATTATGGGGCCCCCAGGCATTAGGAGATTATTGGTCCCCCGGGCATTAGGAGATTATGGGCCCCCTGGGCAATAGGAGATTGGGCCCCCCGGGCAATAGGAGATTGGGCCCCCCGGGCAATAGGAGATTATGGGGCCCCCATGCATTAGGAGATTATGGGTCCCCCGGGCATTAGGAGATTATGGGCCCCCTGGGCAATAGGAGATTGGGCCCCCCAGGCAATAGGAGATTGGGGCCCCCGAGCAATAAGAGATTATGGGGTCCCCAGGCAATAGGAGATTATGGGGCCCCCAGGCAATAGATTATATGGCCACACAGAATACACACACACATACAGTATACATACACAGTATACACATACAGACACCCAATATACACACACAGTATACACATACACACACTGAAAAGGTACTGGAGAGGCGGGGCAGCTATAATCTTGGGATTTTTTTTAAAACACAGATTTTTACATACTGTCCCTGGTTTTACTGAGGCTGGCAACCCTTATGGCAACCCAGGCCTAGGGCAGCACTTTGCAGGGGGGCAGCATGAAAAGAGTCCCCGCTGGCTTGCACTACATTGTTAGGAAAATTAGTCTAGCGCCCCTATAAAGCGGCCGCACTGCTTCTAGCATGCGGGCGGCCGGCATTCCGCAACTGTAGGGGGGTGGGGCGATTCCAATTTTGACTGTTTTGTCATCCTGGACCACAAACCTTTCTCACTGTGCTATATGTTTCTGCTGCACCATCTACTTAAAGTAGAACTATAGGCAACACTTTTACCATCCCTGTCCCATTGCGAAGATTTCCCTTCACTTCCTGCTCTATGGGCAGCCAGGAAGTAAGAGGAAATCTAAGTAAATTAAGGGAATCCATTGCCCCCCCCCCCCCCCCCAGGCCCTCAGAACTAGTGTCCTCACTCGAAAATTTCAGGGCGGGTCTTAAACAACACAGGGTGTGGCTGTGACAGGAAGGGGTATGTCATATTTAAATTAGGGGGTGCACAAGTTTAGTCAGGCCTAGGGCAGCACAAAACCTAAATACACCTCTGGGACCCTCTAGTGGCATTGGGCCCTCGGGCAGTGCCTGAATGGTCAGTCCGCCCCTGGGTAGTACTGAACAAGAGAGTACTGGGTTGGGAGGCGTGGAGAATTTGTCCCCTTCGTTGGTGTAAACCAGTGTTTCCTAATCTTTTCTCACAAGATCCTATACAAATATGCAAAATCTTGTTTGCCTTTGCATTAAATTGGCCCAAAAAAGTTACTCTGTTACAGATTATATGAAACAATGGATGATTACACAGAAAAAGAGACATGTATCCCCTCTACATTTTCCTGTAAACTGTCCATAGACCAGGATGCACCTTCCTGTGAATGTCACCATTTGGAATCCGGATCTTATTGGTATCTACTGAAGGTTTCAAGAAATTCTAACAATGGTTGGTTCTGCCTTTCAGGTTTATTACAAAAACGTGAACCCCAAATTCCCAGATGGAGGAAAAATGTCCCAGTACTTGGACAACCTAAAAATTGGGGACACTATTGACTTCCGGGGGCCTAATGGTCTTCTAGTCTACAAAGGAAAAGGTATGTTAAAGGGAAACCTTTCCTAAGTGAAACATGGGGGGGGGGGATTTCTACTAAAACTGGAGCGTGCAAAATCTGGTGCACCTCTGCACAGAAACCAATCTGGTTCTAGGTTTTATTGTCAAAGCTTAATTAAACAAGCTGAAGTTAGACGCTGATTGGCTACCATGTTTCAGATTCTAAATGCTCCAGTTTTTTATTTTCTCCACCATATATTCTGTTGTTGGTTTATTCTCATTCTGCAAATTGTAGTTACTTATTTGTCATGCTGAACCTCTGGCATAACTTACTTTGAGTTGATGACCCGGAACAAGTATAGAGATAATGACTTCTGACTTTACTCTGAGTATCCTAATCTGCATACTTGTTCCAGGGTAATGACTTGGAGTAGTGAAGGCAGAGGATCAGTAGAAGGAGTGATTTGCCCTTTACATACTTGGGCTATTCTCTCTGCTTTATAGTTCTATACAGCGGTAGTGTTTTATTGCTCCTTCTTGGACTTTTTGCACACGGGGACATTTAGCTGTTGTGGGTCCCTCCCAGTGTTTTAGTACACCTGGAAGGGATAGGTGCAGCATCAAGTCCCACAGCCTATGAAAAGTCAGTGGAAAGTGGTGGCTTAGTGGGGCTTAACGCTGTACCAAGTGGTACCCATGTTTAGGTTCCTACGCATTTAGGGACAAATGCTCGGAAAGCTGGTCTTCTGCATCCCAGTCATTCATCCCTCAAGACATAGGGCCCTAATCGTGAGTGCCACTCTGTACAGTGTTCAGCCAGTTAAGCCTTAGCCTGCCATAAACTTTGGCAGGCTACCAGCAGTCGGGCTGAACACTGAAACTGTCTTTTCTGGGTTCTCTGTAGTACCAGGAGGCAGGGCTGGACTGAGACCAAAATTTGGCCCTGGACTTCATCCAGACCGGCCCACTTTAAGTTTGCTAACAATCACAAAAACAGTATATAAACTATAAGTAGCATAACATAAGGAGTCCTCACCTCTTTTATTATTTCACTTATTCTTCTCTGTATTTTTCTCATCCTTCTCACATCACTGCATGAAGTGAAGGGCGAGCTGCGCAGCCATTACTTTGACAGGCTGTCACTGAAACCGGCCCACTGAGCCATCAGCCCACCGGGAAACTCCCTGTAGTCCCTATGGACAGTCCATGCCTGCCAGGAGGGATGCACAGCAGCCAGACAGGCATGTGTGCTAGGGACATTACAAAGCAAATGTATGGGTTGGCCTACCTATCACACACAATGCATTTGCTGTATGGATGATAGCCTAATGGGCAGTTGTAAAGCAGTTAGAGCTTCTTAGTAGGTAGCCTGTTTTAATTCCAGCCTGTGTGACAACCTTGGCTGCCTTATAGATACACTGGAGAAATTAGTGCAACTTTGAAGGGACAGGATGTGTATTATATTGAGGGCCACCAGGTGAAAATAAAGTGCTTAAAAGCTTTAAAAAATAAAAAAAAATGAATGCACCCACCACATCTAAGGACTGCAATACACTATATTGTCAAAAGTATTGGGACACCTGCCTTTACACACACATGCACTTAAATGGCATCCCATTCTTAGTCCGTAGGGTTCAATATTGAGTTGCCCCACCCTTTGCGGATATAACAGTTTCAACTCTTCTAGGAAGGCTGTCCACAAGGTTTAGGAGTGTGTCTATGGGAATGTTTGACCATTCTTCCAGAAGTGCATTTGTGAGGTCAGGCACTGATGTTGGACGGGAAAGCCTGGCTCGCAGTCTCCGCTCTAATTCATCCCAAAGGTCTTCTATTCGGTGGAAGTCAGGACTCTTTGCAGGCCAGTCAAGTTCCTCCACCCCAAACTCGCTCATCCATGTCTTTATGGACCTTGCTTTGTGCACTGGTCCAAATCATTTGGTTGATGGGGGATTATGGTGTGGGGTTGTTTTCCAGGGGTTGGCCCCTTAGTTCCAGTGAAGGGAACTCTTAAGGCATCAGCATACCAAGACATTTTGGACAATTTCATGCTCCCAACTTTGTAAGAACAGTTTGGGGGCGGCCCCTTCTTATTCCAGCATGACTGTGCACCAGTGCACAAAGCAAGGTCCATAAAGACATGGATAAGCCAGTTTGGGGTGGAGGAACTTGACTGGCCTGCACAGAGTCCCGACCTCAATCAACACCTTTGGGATGAATTAGAGCGGAGACTGCGAGCCAGGCCTTCTCGTCTAATTCAGTGCCTGACGTCACAAATGTGCTTCTGGAAGAATGGTCAAACATTCCCATAGACACACCCTTTCCAGAAGAGTTGTTACAGCTGCAAAGGGAGGGCCAACTCAATATTGAATCCTACGAACTAAGACTGGGATGCCAATAAAGTTTTGAAAATATAGTGTATATTACATTTTAGTATTTGGGATTACATACACTTCAATGTATAATACAAATATAGAAGAGCAAGCATGTATAAATTCGACAGTCACTTCAGAAATTAATTTATTAGAATTCAGCTTATCTGTCCTTAGATGTTATAGAAACATTTGTATCCTTTGTAAAACAATTTTTTCTTTATTGATCACCCGAAGATCCGTAACACACTTCCTGTCCTAGAGCGACAACGCTTTCTCTCTCTCTGTCTATCAAGTGTTGTCACCCTAGGACAAAAATTGTACTAGGGCTAAAGAACCCCCTCATCTCCTCCTTGCCATGATATAAGGGGAGGTGTTCTGTAGTCCATGGAGAGAACTGTGATCAGTATTAGCTAATAACAGTGCAGCAGAAACAGAGAGCACAAGTTATCAGCCTATTAGATTTATAATGGGATTAGCAGGTATTTTTTGCACAGATAAAACAAAATACTTTCAATGGTCTATTTAATGGGCCAAAGTGAGCAAATAAGAGAAGTTTGTTGTAAAGGGTTTACATACACCCTTCCCGCCGAACGTACGCAGATATCTGCTTTCATGGGTTATGCCGGGATGATGCTTGCAGCTGTGGGCATCATCCCGGTATAATTTTTTAGAGCCGGTGATTGGCTATCCAGGGATAACAACCGATGCGGCTAAAAGCCGATCGATTGTTATCCCAGAGGAGCGGGAGGGGGCATCTTCCGCCGCCTCCGTCTCTCTTACCTGGCCTCCTGTCCCACCGGGAGACCCGATCCTCAATGCGCCACCATTGGCGCCTAGTGAGAGACTGAATCGAAGCCACGAAGCGGCATCATGACGTCACTTATGGGTTACTCGGCTGCCAATAGCGATCTGAATACTTTGAAGTGAAAAGGAGGGATCGGGGGTCTTTTAAACCCACGATCCCTCCATAAGCAGTACCTCTCACCACTTATTACGTCACAAGGGATGTTTACATTCCTTGTAACAGCAATAAAAGTGATCAAAATATATCTTTTTTTTAAAACACTATTTTATAGTATAAAAATAAATAAAATAAATAGGATTTAATTTTTTTTATTTTTTTATAAAATGCCCCTGTCCCCGCGAACTTGCGCAGCAAAGAAAACGCATACGGAAGTCGCGCCCGCATATGTAAACGGTGTTCAAATCACACATGTCAGGTATCGCCGCGATCATCAGAGCGAGAGCAATAATTCTAGCCATAGACCTCCTAACTTCATAACTCTAACCTGGTAACTGTAAAAAAAATTGAAAGCGTCGCCTATGGAGATTTTTAGGCTACCTTAGTTTGTCGCCATTCCTCGAGTGCGTGCAATTTTAAAGCATGACAAGTTTGGTATCTATTTCCTCAGTGTAACATCGTCTTTCACATTATACTAAAAAATTCAAGCTAACTTTACTTTTAAATTTTTTTTAAATTCACGAAAGTAAATTTTTCCAAAAAAGTTGCGTCTAATACACTGCTGCACAATTACTGTGTGACATAAAATATTGCAACAATCGCCATTTTATTCTCTAGATTCTCTGCTAAAAAAAATGATATATAATATATATAATGTTTGGAATATGGCTTTTAACTTGTAAACACCAAATGTCAGAAATAGGCTTAGTCGTGAAAGGGTTAAGGTAACCACTGCAATAACAAGTCAAAATATCTGCTCATTATTATTATACTATATTTCTCTTTTATAACTGATTTGTACCTGTATACAAAGCTCTCTATAATCACTGGTTTTCTTGCAGGTAAATTTGCCATCCGACCGGACAAAAAGTCTGAACCTCAACTAAAGACCACAAAACACATTGGGATGTTGGCTGGGGGGACTGGTAAGTGCTGAGATAACCTCTTACCTGATCCATGCCTTGATATGACCAGTTTAGTGACATTTATTTCTGATAATGAAACACAACTTCACCTGCATATCTGCACTCCAAAAGCATGTATAAAGTTTACCTGCACTGGTAAAAGGGTTATAATACCCTCCTGGCAAAGCACAATGTCCCCATGTTTATAAGGACAAGGGCCACTTCCCCACAACCCTGGCCCAGGGGTGGGGGTGCGGGGATTGGGGGGGTAGCTTATCGGCATCTAGTTGAACCGATTGCCTTTAGATGTCACCTAATTTAGTAAATAGAGTCCACCTGTGTGTAATTTAATCTTAGTATAAATACAGCTGTTCTGTGAAGCCCTCGGAGGTTTGTTAGAGAACCTTAGTGAACAAACAGCAAATTTCAAGGGGTGTGAATACTTTTTCAAGGCACTGTATCAGGATTTAGCAGCGGAGACACAAGGTAGTCAAAGAAAACAAATAGGTGTATGCTGACGTAATTATGATTTTATTTATGATGCTTATTAACCACTAAAGGACCGCCTCCTGCACATATACGTCAGCAGAATGGCACGGCTGGGCAGATCCACGGACAGGTACGTCCTGTACTACTACCCAGCCGTGGGTCACCGGCGCACGCCCGCGGCGCGCTCCCGTGACCCGGTCCGAAGCTCCGGGGCCGCGGGACTCGCGGACCCGATCGCCGCTGGAGTGCGGCGATCGGTCCCCGGAGCTGAAGAATGGGGAGAGCCGTGTGTAAACACGGCTTCCCCGATCTTCACTGTGGCGGCTGCATCGATCGTGTCATCCCTGTTATAGGGGGACACAATCGATGATGTCACACCTACAGCCACACCCCCCTACAGTTGTAAACACACATTAGGTCACACATAATCCCTCCAGCGCCCCCTTGTGGTTAACTCCCAAACTGCAACTGTCATTTCCACAATGAACAATGCAATTTAAATGCATTTTTTGCTGTGAAAATGACAATTGTCCCAAAAATGTGTCAATATTGTCTGAAGTGTCCGCCATAATGTCGCAGTCACGAAAAAAATCGCTGATCGCTGCCATTAGTAGTAAAAAAAGAATAATAATAAAAATGCAATAAAACAAAATTTTGCGCAACCCAACCGATAAACGCTTATTGCGATTTTTTTTTTACCAAAAATATGTAGAAGAATACGTATCGGCCTAAACTGAGGAAAGAAAACATTTTTTATATATATTTTTGGGGGATATATATTATAGCAAAAAGTAAAAAAACATTGCATTTTTTTCAAAATTGTCGCTCTATTTTTGTTTATAGCGCAAAAAATAAAAACCGCAGAGGTGATCAAATACCACCAAAAGAAAGCTCTATTTGTGGGGAAAAAAGAAAACCAATTTTGTTTGGGAGCCACGTCGCACGACCGCGCAATTGTCAGTTAAAGCGACGCAGTGCCAATTTGAAAAAAGGGGCCTGGTCCTTTAGCTGCATTTTGGTCCGGGGCTTAAGTGGTTAAAATGTGGCACTTTAATAAACTTTATTCACACTAAACTAAAAATATGTAAGCTGCCTTTAATTGTACTGTAACTCCTTACCCTATTCTAATCCCTAACCTAATTCCAAACTAACCTTTTCTGCAGCATGCTAGCATTATGCTGTGCCCAAACCAGTGGTGCAGAAAACAGTCTGGTGATAAACATTAGCGGTGCCAATTCATTGCCACTTAAAACAAATGAACCGTAGACATTTTGATAAATTGAGTCTATTGTGTATAAGAATGATAGATTAAACTGTAATTCCCTGTATTTACCATTGGGCAACAAGGCATTAAATTTCAGTGAGAACTTTCTGGGTGATCAGTTTACAGACATTTGGTTTCAAAGGAAGAGAAAAATAAATAAAAAGATAAAAAAAAAAAAAAAAACTGTAGATGAAGCCCTGGTTCACACCAGTGCGGCTTTGAAATCACGCTACTTCAGCACGCTTTCAAAGCCGCAGATCAGTGTGATTTGGACCTCTAAATTTGTTGCAGCTTGTCACTTCAGTTAACAGAAGTCAATGCAAGTCCAAATTAAATCTTAAAAAAAGTAGTGCAGGAACCTTTTTCGGAGTCGCAATAATTTGAACGGTTCCATTGTCAGTGTCCTATCGGTATGGGTCCCCCATGGGGTAATGCCCGGGCTAGAACTGCGCATGCACAAACAGAGCCAACAAAAATCTCCTGTACCTGTAAACGGTGCATGCGCAATCAACACGCCGCTCGCTCCCGATGCTCGGGGCGGGTTATTCATTGCATACAACAAGGGACGGAATACAACAAGGGGCGGATGCTTTTCTCAAAGGGGCGGATGTATTCATGTGCAGTGGTCTTTTGGGGAATGTTTTTCTCAATAAATGACATGTCTTTACGGGGTGTGTAATAGTGTACTTACAAAAGTGTGAAAATAAGAGGGTCCTTCAATGAATCTGCAACAAAACATCAATGATTTAGGATATTCCGTTCCCGAACACAAGGCAGCTACCGACACTCCACAGTCAGGTGAACGCAACCCATAAGAATTCCCCCATTAACGAGACACACAGCTATGTTTGAGGTTCAACAGGAATGACCCTTTATTGAGAAATACAGGCTCTTATATACAGTTTACGATACTACAGTAACCAAATAAACCATAACCCAACTCCACCCACAACATCACACAATGTTTACCTAATCAGCCCCCCCCCCCCCAATACACATCATCTCCAATACATTTTTTTTTAGACATCCTGACTCCAGGGCCTGACCTCATTTTACATGAGCTAATTAACTACAGCTGCTGACTCAGACACCTGACCTTTAGACTGTCTGTTAACTTACAATACACATTATCATCAATAGACCTTCATGCAATACAGGGTCAATTAGCACAAGCCACAATGAAAGATCCTTAGATGTTAGTATGGTTTCAATTTATATTACACAGGCAGCCAGGTAACTGGAGGTGATGACATCTTTTAATCTTTCAATTAACCTGTTGAGTTCAGAATCAACAACCAGTAATAGTTCTTTACAGATATCCTGGAATATATTGTGAATTACAGACCCATGTTAAGGCAATCCAAGATATATTCTGAATGTCCATTATTTCCTGGCTCATACTTTCTGAGAGCTTCTGAGTTCCACAGGCCCTCCCGTTACAACCGGCAATGGGGTGCGTCTTTGGCAGTTCAAATTCTGGATGGACCCTCTGCACACTGCTATACATCATTTCCAGCAAACTATGCAATGAAAAACAGGGATATTTAGTTCACACATATTGCAATACATTTTTGAGCTGGCCAACTGCGTCAAAGTTATCCCTCTTATGGCCAGACCTAAACTGCTCTGCCACTTCAAATTCTACAGTAGACACCATGCCAAGATGGGGAACCAAATTACTCTCCCCCACTTTGGGTCTTTATGCCCCAAGTTGGCATGGTGTCCACTGTAGAATTTGAAGTGGGAGAGCAGTGTAGGACTGGCCAGAAGGGGGATTACTGTGTGTGAACTAAATATCCCTATTTTTCATTGCTGGAAAGAGTGTATGGCAGTGTGCAGAGGGTCCATCCAGAATTTGTAGTGTTAATATGTGGTCACACACCTTTAGCACCTGATTGTTTAAATACATGTACAAGCTATTGGGATTTGAGCACACGTATATCTTTTCCACAATTCAAAAACGCACGATAAATAGCACCGGTGTGAGCCAGCTAAATCCCATGTGAAGTCAAAGAAATACTTGTACTAACAACCTCCATTGTTATGGTCACCACACTCCTGTTACGGGTCATTAGACAACAGAGTAATGCTGGCCATACACAGTTGGAATTTTGTTCAAAATTGATTGTTTTTTAAATGTTTGTTCAATTTAAGATGCTCCAGACCATGAAGATTTTCAACCATAAATCAAAGGATTACAGCGCTTATAGAGTGCTATCAGTGTTCAAAATGCTTTTACATATTATGGGGTTCATTTACTAAAACTGGAGAGTGCAAAGACTGGTGCAACTCTGCTTAGGCTGGGTTCACACTACGATTTTCCCGTCCGTCAGCCGCATACGATTTATATGAAAAAACGTATATGGCTGAAACGGATTGAACCGTACGTAAACGTATGCCCAAAAGTGAAACGTATGCGTTTATAAAACGTATACTGTTTCAAAAAGTGCGTACGGTTCCATCCGGTTTTGATTAAAAACAACGCATACGTTTTTGAAATTAGTGTCATTTAATAAATAAAGATTTTCTTGTTTTATTGAAATTTGGCAGGAAGTAGGAGTGGTTTCACATCTAGACGAAAAACGCATACGGTTTATACGTATGGAACCGCACATATGTGCGTTTTCCATTGACTTTAATGTTAAAAAAAACGTATGCGTTTGCCATACGGTTTCAAAAACGGCCTCAAAACCGTGGTCGAACACGGTTTTGCGTACTGTTAAAAAACGTTTTGCCAGCAAATCGTACGCACCCGGATGCATCTGAGTGCATACGATTTGCAATGCATTGTCTATGTATGCGTTTTCCCATACGGGCCCGTACGTTTTCAAAACTGAAATCGTATGTGGCTGACGGACGGGAAAATCGTAGTGTGAACCCAGCCTTAGAAACCAATCAGCTTCAAGGTGTTATTGTTAAAGCTTACTGTATATACTCGAGTATAAGCCAACCCGAATATAAGCCGAGGCACCTAATTTTAAAAATGTGGAAAACGTATTGACTCGAGTATAAGCCTAGGGTGTCCATCTGCATGCCTCACTGTGCCTCACTGTGTCCATGTGCATGCCTCACTGTGCCCATGTCTCACTGTGCCCATGCCTCACTGTGCCCATGACTAGACCTACATTTAACATGGGAGTATATAGAAGGGGTGCCCGGCTTTGAAAAATCGGTGCTCCCTGGCTGTAGGTCCCACAGGCAGCAAACTTTCCACACTTGGGCTACATGTGTGCCAAGTTTCGGGTCCAGGGGACCTACGTCCGGCCGGTACCAGCTCCCCAAAGTTACCAGAGAAATTACCGTTTAACATGGAAGTCTATGGAAGGGGTGCCCGACTTTAAAAAATTGGTGCTCCCCAGCCGTAGGTCCCCCGAACAACAAACTTTGCACACTTGTAGAGGAAGCGTGGGGCTATATGTGTGCCAGTTCTGGGTCCCCAAAGTCCGGAAGATTAGGTGCAAAAAGGTGACGCGAGTATAAGCCGAGGGGGGCATTTTCAGCAACAAAAAATGTGCTGAAAAACTCAGCTTATACTCGCGTATATACGGTAATTGAATAAGCTGAAGTTAGAAGCTGCCATGTACAGCTGCAACAGATTTTGCACCAGTTTTAGTAAATCAACGCCTATATTGTAAGTACACATCGGTCCCTGCCCTCAAGGACACAACCTAAGGCCCCTAACTCACATTCATACACACACATACTAGGGCCAGTTTAGACAGAAGCCAAATAACCTACCAGCATGTCTTTGGAGTGTTAGAGGAAACCAGAGTACCCGGGGGAAACTCAAGCAGGCACAGGGAGAACATGCAAACTCCAGGCAGGTAGTGCCGTGGTTGGGATTCGAACCGGTGACTCTTGTGGTGCTAGGAATTTTTTTCTTAATAGAAAACTGCGAATGTGGTTTCTTATTGTTAAAATTCATATGCACTGGAGTTCAATACGGAAGTATAACTTTATTTGACTTGATTTTTTTTGTTTGTGGAAAGGACAGCGCTCTCAGTAATCGGCACTCTGTAACAGAACTGTCCTGAACGTCCCACTATGATCTGACAACCCCCCCCCCCCCCCCCGCGCGCGCTTTCGTTTCAGTACAAGTCTGTGCAAGGACATGTGACGAGGGGTGTGACTGCTACTCAGCTATGCCAGCACAGAGCACTGGAGTGGGAGGGCAGGAAGCAGCATTTTAGGGCATTTTCTAGCAAAAGTCAGTCACACATCATGACATGCAGGGTTTCAGGGCTGTAAGGAGATAAAAAGGTGTGAGACTTCAATTGAGCTTTTATTGATTTCAGATCACATTGACTATAGGCTGTATATGTCCATATCTGACATCTTACTATTAGTAAGCCCTATTAGTATTAACGACTGATGCTATTAGATTGTAAGCTCTTCTAAGCAGGGCCCTCTTAATCCTCTTGTATTGTAACTGTATTTTCTCCCTTTTATATTGTAAAGCGCTGCGTAAACTGTTGGCGCTATATACATCCTGTATAATAATGTGCACAGTTCTAGGTACTCTGTAAAATGCTTTGCAATATGTGGATGTTGTATGTACAGAAAATGTCATAAATTATACATTTTTTGAAGGGTGATTAGTAAATGTTTTTAGCGTAGGATTTAAGAAGTAAGCTGAATTATAAAAGGTAGTCTATGATTCTCAGTAGCACATAGTGAATAGTTTAGGCCAAAATGCTTTCATGTTTGCACAAGGCCAAAGGTCTTACTCAGCAGGTTCCTGGTTCATGCAAGGCGGCACGTAGTCCCTGTGATCATGGAAGGGCAGGGACAGACACATTCTGTATTTCAAGGTACACGCAAAGTTGAAAATTAAAGGGGTTGTAAAGGTTCCTTCTTTTTTCTATAACAAACGTATCATACTTACCTCCACTGTGCAGCTCGTTTTGCACAGAGTGGCCCCCGATCCTCGTCTTCTGGGGTTCCTCGGCGGCTGTCTCGGCTCCTCGCCGCAAAAGCTAACCCCCTTCTGTGAAGCGCTTTCTCAAGGGGGTTAACTTGCGGGCGCGCTCCCATGATACAGTCGGCGGCCGTAGCCGCCGGCTGTATCACTTGGTCCCGCCCCCGGCACAATGCATCATTGATTTGATTGACAGGAACAGGAGCCAATGGCTGCGCTGCTGTCATTCATCCAATGAATGAGCCGAGAAGCCAGCGTGTTCACATCGTGGGACTTTCAAGGTCTCAGGTAAGTAAAGGGGGGGGGGGGGGGGCTGCTAATCATCGGATGTTTTTTTCACCTTAATGCATAGAATGCATTAAAGTGGATGTAAACCCACTCTCAATCTTTCTAAACTACTGCCATAGTGCTGATCTAAAAGGATATAGATGTCTCCTGCATGTATCCTTACCTATCAAATGTCTTCCCTCTGTCTGTCATAAGAACTGAAAAACTGCAGATTCTGTGGGTGGATCTGTTGTCTAGAGCTCTGTGGGTGGAGTTGTGATGTTAGTAGACTCCCCGCCCACCTCTACACTCCCCTGGTCAACATGCATTTTTTCCTGTGTATTCCTTAAACTAAATTCTGCTATGATCACAAATATCCAGTCAAAATCCAGAAAAGTAACTACATGACTTCAGAAAAGGTGTGGGGGTGGGAAAAAATAATGCCTGTCTCCAGGCTAGTGCATGAGATATGTAAATAACCTGTCACTCACAGCAAGGGGGCGGAACGGACTAAGGTTTTTCTCTGTAAGTCCGTTTTATTTCACTGAACAATAAAAGAGGATTGCTCAGAGCTGGATTAACTCTGTGTGGCAAGACTGGGTACAGATGATAGGAAATCTTATACTCTACATTGTGACATCGAAAAATAAATAAAAACATTTCGGGTTATCATCCACTTTTTTAAGGTGAAAAATCATGAACCTTTACAACCCCTCTAAGTCACTCTCCAGGTTGAATAATGGGATTTCCAGGTACAGAAGTCTATTCCCTGTATTGGGAATGGTTACTTGTATTCCCTATGTTTCTGTTCCACCTTGTACTCTAGTGAAGCCCATCCTGTGGTGCTTCATATGCTGTCCTGTGCTGATGAGACCCATAAGACAGAAACAGTATTGTCCTCGGGTTCTGTACATGTGAAATATAGCAGAAGGTTTTATCCTCTTTGGAGAGGTTCAAATACATACATTTCCTAGCAGGATGCATTGCCTGAAAATCCTAATTTGTACTTTGCACTTCAGTAAAATCAATGAGATTCACTTTGTTTGTAGCTAGAGTTCACTAAGGTAATGCATGGTGGCCCTGTATATATTTTCTTCATTACGGTCAGGACAAGTAGAATACATAAAAGATAATAATTAATAGTAAATAAGTAATATGGCCTATGCTCCAGGTGGAGCTCTAGGGTTATTTTCAAATGTTTTACAAGGTGTTCTTTCCTGCTTTGCTGAACAAAAAACTTACACTACAGTGGGGGGAATAATTATTTGATCCTCTGCGGATTTTGTAAGTTTGCCCACTTACAAAGAAATGAAGGGTCTATCATTTTAATCATAGGTGTATTTTAAATGATATAGACAGAATATTAACCAAAAATCCAGAAAAAAAAACAAGATACAAATGTTATAAATTGAGTTGCAGTTTATTGAGTAAAATAACAATTTTATCCCCCAAGCAAAACATGACTTAGTACTTGGTAGAGAAACCCTTGTAGTTGGTGACCGGGTTTGCTCACATCACAGGAGGGATTTTGGTCCACTCTCTTCTTTACAGAACTTCTCAAAATCATTAAGGTTTCTTAAGCAACTCAAAGTTTCAGCTTCCTCCATTTCTATAGGATTAAGGTCTGGAGACTGGCTAGGCCACTGCAAAACCTTAATGTGCTTCTTCTTGAGCCACTCCTTTATTGCCTTGGCAGAATGTTTTAGGTCATTGTCATGCTGGAAGACCCATCTACGACCAATCTTCAGTGTTCTGGCTAAGGGAAGAAGGTTCTCATCCAGGATTTTACAATACATGGCCCCGTCAATTGGCCCCTCAATGCGGCAAAGTAGGCCTGTACCTTTAGCAGAAAAACTGCCCCAAAGCATAATGTTTCCACCTCCGTGCTTTACTGTAGGGATGGTGTTCTTAGGGTCATAGTCAGCATTTTACACGGCGAGTCAAGTTAATGCCAAAGAGCTCAATTTTGGTCTCATCTGACCACAGCACTTTCTCCCAATCCTTCTCTGAATCATTTAGATGTTCATTGGCAAACTTCAGACGGGCCTGTTCATGTGCCTTTTTGAGCAAGGGGGACATTGTGGGCTGGATTTCAATCCATGGCAGCGTATTGTGTTACCAATGGTTTGTTTGATGACTGCCTTGAGATCATTCACAAGCTCATCCTGTGTAGTTCTGGGCTGATCCATCATTTTCTTCCTCACCCTATGAGGCAAAATCCTGCATGGAGCTCCAGACCGAGGGTGACTGATGGTTATTTTGTACTTCTTCCATTTGCGAACAATCGATCCAACAGTTGTCTCCTTCTCACCAAGCTTCTTGCTGATGGCCCATAGCCCATTGCAGCCTTGTGCAGGTCTACAATCTTGTCCCCGATGTCCTTTGACAGCTGTTTGGCATTGCCCATGATGCTGAGGTTTGAATGGAAGAAAGAGATTCTCGTGGACAGGTGTCTTTTATACACATAATGGATTGTCGTTAAGAACACCTTAAATTGACAGGACTAATCTGTGTACCACATGAGCACATACACCTATGCCCTGTACACACGATCGGTTTGTCTGATGAAAACAAACCGATGGATTTTTTTCATCAGATATACGATGAAGGCAACTTTCATCAGTCTTGCCAATACACGTCGGTTAAAAATCCGATCGTGTCCAACGCGGTGACGTAAAACCCAACGACGTGCTGAGAAAATTTAAGTTCAATGCTTCCGAGCATGTGTCCACTTGATTCTGAGCATGCGTGGATTTTTGACTGATGGATTTTCCCACAGACGATCGTTTTTTTTCTATCGGTTTTTTAATCATACGAAAATTTTAAAACAGGTTCTATTTTTTTTCACTGATGGGGGAAAAAACTGATGGGGCCCACACACGATCGGTTTGTCCGATGAAAACGGTCCATCGGTACAGGGCATTATAGAGTATAGACCCTTCATTTTTTGGTAAGTGGGCAAAGTGAATTGGTGCACACAGAGTGGATTTATATGCTTTATGGCTATTGAATATAATTTAAGGCGCATCCAGACCACAATGTATGCATTAGTGCATGTGCATTGCATTGCAGTATGTTGCGTTTTCTGTAATGGTTTGACTTGTATTTTACGTGCATTGTGTTTGGCTTTTTAAAAAAAAAAATCTTTGTTTGCCTCACATTGTGTTGGATTTATTGTGTGCATTTCCGTGCATTTAAACACGTGGCATTGTGCTGAAAAAATAGTAGTGAATACTGTACTTTTTTTCCGTGCGGAGCAAACGCACTGGTGTGAACTGCTGTAACCACTTAAGGACTGCCTCCTGCACATATACATCAGCAGAATGGCACAGCTGGGCACAATCAGGTATGAGCATGTCCTTTTTAAGTGCCCAGCTGTGGGTCGCGCACCTGCGACCCGGTCCGAAGCCCTGTGACCACAGCCGCGGGACCTGCGGACCCGATCGCCGCTGGTTTTCCGCGATCGGTCACAGGAGCTGAAGAACGAGGAGAGGTGTGTGTAAACACACCTTCCTCATTCTTCACAGTGGCAGTGTCATTGATCGTCTGTTCCCTGATATAGGGAAAGACGATCACTGACGTCACACGTCCAGCCCCGCCCCCTACAGTTAGAAACACATATGAGGTCATACTAGTGGTTAACTCCTAAACTGCAATGGTCATTTTCACAGTAATCAATGCATTTTTATAGCACTTTTTACTGTGAAAATGACAATGGTCCCAAAAATGTGTCAAAATTGTTCGATGTGTCGACCATAATGTTGCAGTCACGAAAAAAATCGCTGATCGCCGCCATTAGTAGTAAAAAAAGAAATATTAATAAAAATGCCATAAACTATCCCCTACTTTATAAACGCTATAAATGTTGTGCAAACCAATCATTAAACGCTTATTGCGATTTTTTTTTTTACCAAAAATAGGTAGAAGAATACGGATCAGCCTAAACTGAGGAAAACATTTTTTTTTTTATATATATTTTTTGGGGATATTTATTATAGCAAAAAGTAAAATATAATGACTTTTTTTCAAAATTGTCGCTCTATTTTTGTTTATAGCGCAAAAAATAAAGGTGATCAAATACCACCAAAATAAAGCTCTATTTGTGGGGAAAAAATTGTCAGTTAAAGTGATGCAGTGCCGAATTGCAAAAAGGGGCAAGGTCCTTAACCTGCATATTGGTCCGGGTCTTAGGTGGTTACTAGGAAACCATTATTTTTGCTTGCCATGCATTGGGAATGCGCTCATAAACACACCCAGGGCATCTGATGTGAATGAACCCTAAGGCCTTGTACACACGAGTGAATGTATCCGCTGTAAACGGTCCCCGGACCGTTTACAGCGCATATTTACGCCGGGCTGTTTGATCCGATGGCTGTACACACCATCGGATCAAATTCCCCGCCGGCGGACAGCGCGGTGACGCGGCGGTGACGTTAAAGTCACCGCCACGTCACCGCACTAGGAAGTAAACACTTCCGCGCGCATGCGTCGGATCCATTCACAGGATACGACGCATGTGCGGGCAGATATGTCCGCTGGTTTGCCGTACTAACCAGCGGACATATCCGACGGGCAGCTCTCTGGCGGAAAAGTTTCAAAGCATGCTTTGAAACTTTTCCGCCGGAGGAATCCGGCCAAAGCGGTCTGTTTGCTCCTACAGACGAGCGGATTTTTCGGCTGAAATGGTCCGTTGGACCATTTTCAGCGGAAAAATTCCCACGTGTGTACAAGGCCACAGTGAAAGTTTTGGTGCCTGGAGTTCTGCTTCAAATGTTTATTTGTACACCAAAGAATTGATAGTATAAATGAGTAGATTTCCTTTAATTGTTAGGAAGGTTGACAGCTATATTTAACCATTTCTTTTCTGTTTTACACTAGGTATCACTCCAATGCTGCAGTTGATCCGTCACATTACTCAGGATCCTAACGATGACACAAAATGTTATCTTATCTTTGCTAATCAGGTAATAGAAAACTTCTTCCATCCTAAAACTTGGCAATACATCCATATAGAATATTTTGAAGAAAAAGGCCCTTCTCCACCTTCTCCGTGGTCATCATTGACCTTGTGACCGTTCGAGGCTCTGTCACAGTGTGAGATTAAGAAAGGGATGTAAAGATGGCACAGGATTCTCAAAATGTCATGTTTTGTAGACAGGGCCATCTTAATGCAAGGGCACTCCTGGGCACTGCCCAGAGGCCCCAGGTACATGGGGGCCCCACAACAATCTTGCATTACATCATATTTGCCAACTGTCCCAGATATGTGCCCTCCAGATCTTAGTGTTGTGCCCTCCTGACCCCCCCCCCCCCTCCGTGTACTGTGCCCTTTGTGTTGACTAGTCTTTGATTTTTGGAATGTTTTTCTTTTGTAAAATCAATTTTATTAAAATTACTAATAAATATATGTTTAATTCTATCAACTATTTATACATTATTTCTTGAAAGTAGGTGTGAAAGCTGGTGGGGCCCCAGGGCATTACTTTGCCCAGGGGCCCATGATAAAATTAAGATGGCCCTGTTTGTAGACCTAGATTGGGGCCTGGAGTTTGTTTTAATAAACACTCACTTACCTTCTCCACGTTCCAGCGACGCGCCGGCCGGGGCTCCGCTCCTCTCCCCCCCCCCCCGGCCGGCGTCTTTATTCTAACTGTGGGCACCCACCCGTGACAGCCTTCGGCTTCACGGCCAGGCACCCACTGCGCGAGCGGCACTGCGCATGCGCGCGAGGCACAACCCGCCGCTGATTGGACAGGCGATCGTCTAGGACCTGTCAGTGTCCTAGGCGGTCGCCTACAGGGAGGGGCTGCTGTAGGCGATTAAGCTTAATCGCCTTAGCAGCCCCTCGGCGGAAGGACGAAGTGGGACGGGAAGTGCCACTCCTCCTGAAGCCCCCACTCCCCCCCAAAAAAAATTACATGCCAAATGTGGCATGTAAGCGGGTGTGGAGTGGATTAAGCGGAAGTTCCATTTTTTGGGTGGAACTCCGATTTAACCACTTCACGCAAAATCATGTGCCAGAGGCATCACCCTGATACTGTTTTTTTTAGAGCTGGCATTCGGCTTTCAACAATAACAACCATTAATAACAACTGATGCGGCTAATGAGCTTCTCGTTCGCTATCACAAGCAGCGGGAGGGAACGTCCCTCCCGCCGCTGCTCCGCTGGAGACCCGAACCAAGCCGGAATAGGCATTGATCAGGTCTCCAAAGTAGTTAACCGGAAGCAACGTCACAACGTCACTTCCTGTCTACTAGGCTGCAAGCGGCGGCGATTTAAAAAAAATCCACAGTATTTAAAAACCCTGGGTTGGGCATTTTGAATACTTTGAAGTGCAGAGGGAAGCGGTTTGGGGTCTTTTAGACCTCAGATCCCTCCATAAAGAGTACCTTAACTGCCTATTACTGGCCACAAGAGATGTTTACATTCCTTGTGAGAGCAATAAAAATTATCCGATTTTTCTCTTTTTAAAAGGCACAGTCTTAAATAAAAAAATAAATAAGAAGAAAATCGTACATTTAAAGTGCCCCTGTCCTGACACACCAAAGAAAATGCATACGCCCGCAAATGTGTGTTCAAATCTCATATATGAGGTATCGCTGTGATCGTTAGAGCGAGAGAAATAATTCTTGCAAAAGACCCCCTCTAACTCTAAACTGGTAACTAAACTGGTAACTAACAAAATGTAAACGTCGCCTATGGAGACTTTTAGGTTTGTCGTCTTTCCACGAGTGCATGTAATTTTAAAGCGTAACATGTTGGGTATCTATTTACTCGGCATAACATTATCTTTCACAATATGGGAAAAAATTGGGCTAACTTTACTGTTTTCTTATTTATTTTTTATTCAAAAAAGTGTATTTTCCCCCCAAAAATTGTTTTTTGAAAGACTGCTGCGTAAATACCGTGTGACATAAAATATTGCAACGGCCGCTGTGTTTTTTCATTACATTTTCATAAAAAAATATGGTGCCAGGAGTATCATATTATGTTAGTTACCCAGTTTACATCCCATGACGTCGCCCTGATTTTTTAAAAGGGCTGAACTCTAGCTGTATTCTTTAATTGTAAGTGGTGTCATCCACTTGGCTGTGAAGTGTGTCGGGCTGTGTAAATCACAGGATTGGATGGGCAGAATTAAAAAAATGTGGGCAGGTAAAATAGATCACACAAATGTATATTATCTTTATATTTAGCCGTTTACCTACCTGTTAATTTCCTTATGTCATTTACCGGTGTTTACCTGTAGACTGAAGAGGACATTCTGTTGCGTGCAGAACTGGAGGCTGCAGCCAATAGTCACCCGGATCAGTTTAAGCTGTGGTACACCCTGGACCGGACTCCTCAAGGTAAGACCAAGCAGGGTTATTTCATAAAAAATTGGCATGCTGTGTTGATTTTAAATGTGTTGTAACCTAAAATTAAGTGGCACACTAAGTGGATCTTTTGAAACACTAGTCTACATGTTTTGTAACCATCCTGGTCCATTGCACCCCCTAGTTCTTCTCTCCTCTTGTGATGGTGGCAAGGGTCGCAGGTAGGCCACATAAATACATTGGGGGCTTGTCTGATTTTTTTTGATTGTGGCAAATAAAAGTAATTAGACTTGTCAAACAAACTAGTGGCACTCCCATCCTCCAATGTCATGCATCAGTTTAATGGGTGATAGAGAGCTGCCCTGCTGTTTGAACCTTTGAATTACTCTTCAATCTAGAGTCCATCTCTGTATAAATACCTTATTTCTTTGGGCCGAATATACGGTATGGTAGTTGACAAACTGTTCATGTTCAAAGAGTTTTATATATGATTTTTATTTTTTCAGACTGGAAGTACGGCTCTGGCTTTGTCACGGCAGATATGATTAAGAAGCACTTGCCTTCTCCTTCTGATAACCCACTTGTGCTAATGTGTGGACCCCCTCCCATGATCCAGTTTGCCTGTCAGGACAACCTGACCAAGCTTGGCTACCCTGAAGACAGAAGATTTGCCTACTAAAAACTCAGAACCACTGGTGCTACTGTGCCAAACAACCGAATGCTGGCAACTGAGAATATTAATGATACCTCAAATGTGAAAGATAGCCACATGTTATTCTAAGGCCAACTCCATCCAAAGCTGATAGTTTCCCCTCACAACAAGTCAGATTAAAGAGGTCACCTTGTCATGATGGAATGACCCAGTTATTTATTGAATGTTACAGACTTTTCAGGGAAGTGTTAGGTTTGTGACAGCTGCAACAGTTGGGTGAAACTGGCAATTCTTGTGGTGGTATCTCACCAACAACATCTTAAAAAAAGGTGGTATGTAATTCAACTTACCAGTAACCACACAAAACAAAAAAAAAAGTTTTTGGTTGGAGTTGTCCTTTAAAACATATGTAGTAAACTTCACTGGTACTGTAATGTAGGCTTGCATTGTTGCAATAGATTATGATCTATGGGTGTTTAATGTACATACAGGCATACCCCACTTTTAAGTACACAATGGGGTTTATTTACTAAAGCTAGAAAGCGCAAAATTCCAGCTCACTTCTGCATAGAAACCAATGAGCTTCTAACCCCAGCTTGTTCAATTAAGCTTTGGTAATAAAACCTGGAAACTCATTGTTTTATATGCAGAAGTGAGCCTGATTTTGCGCTTTCCAGCTTTAGTAAATAAACCCCATTGTGTACTTAAAAGTGGGGTATGCTTGTATAGTACACATTTTTTCCCAATAGAGGATTCCCTTAACAACCAGGTGATTTAAATCAAAAAGATAAAGAAAGCTCAAGAGCGGAGTACTCTGTATTTTATGGGGTTGATCTGTGGGACCTGTTCATAAGCAAAATAGGGATCTGCATTTTTCATGGAGATCACATTGAAACAGATTGAGGTTGATTTACTAAAACTGAAGAGTGCAAAATCTGGTGCAGCTGTGCGTGGTAACCAATCAGCTTCTAACTTCAGCTTGTTCAATAAAGCTTTGACAAAAAAAATGGAAGCTGATTGGTTTCTATGCACAGCTGCATGGGATTTTGCACTCTCCAGTTTTGTAAATTAATCCCACTGTGCCACACACATGACATAAGATCATAGTTTAAAGGAGTCAGGCACAATGCAAAAGTTATTTATTCTTTTAACATTCCACTATTGCCAAGAAATCAGTAGTGACTATGTAGCATTATTCTAAATACTGACACACTGTGAGGGACAACTCAGGAGATATACTTCTGCTGTATATTTTTATGAATTCTCTTTACATTTTATACATGGAAGTGACTAATATAATCCTAAAATGTAAATTTGTAACATTTTGGTTGATGTTTTGGTTTGCTTTACGTCCTAAAGTTTCAATTATTAAACCGTTATTCTGTACCATGAGTGCTGTGTGAGTACATGTCTAGATCAGTTATTTTCAACCAGGGTCCTGTGGAACCCTAGGGTTCCTCCAGAGGTTGCTAAGGGTTCTTTGAACAACAGCTAGTTGACCTCCGAAAAGCTTTTTTGTCAAAGCTTAATTAAACAAGTTGAAGTTGGAATCGGATTGGCTACCATGCACAGCAACAGATTTTACACTCTCCAGTTTTAGTAAATCTTGACTATCTTTGCTCCTTATCCACCGGATTTCCAGGCTCAATGCCCTTTGGCAAGCCCGGAACCAGCAGGTGGGTGCCGCCGCGTAGATGAGAGGGAGATTAGCGAACACTCATTTGCTGATCTCTCCTTCCTCTTAATGACCCAGAAGGAACATGTAAAAGTTGCTTCTGGGTCCTGGTGTCTCTTTCCCCAGCCAGTATGCGATCTGCACTCTTTTAGCTTCATTGGAGGGCAGGTGAGACATAATGGGTCTTTTATACTCCTGATCTCTCATTTAAGAGAACCTATCACCAAAAATGCATCACATCTTGTCATGAAAAAACATTAATTCAGTAAAAAAAAAGCACTTCTGCTTTCACATATCCCGGAAAATGCCAGAATCCCCCCCAACATGCGCCCTTGTCATTTTTTTCCGGCTCTGTGTGCCTTACTCTACAGCTGCAAACAAATCCCCAGGAGACCGTCCGTATTCTACTCTGCTATAGGCCACCCGGGCCAAAATCGCAGCTTCTACCATCGCTGACGGAGTTTATCTCCACTTATACCCTAAACAGCAAACACCTTTTGCTGCTCGGGGACTTCAATCTCTGGGCCAATTCCTCACAGGATCCCGTTGCCGACGCCTGTATTGACCACCTGGAAGGTTTAGGGCTACAGCAACTAGTCTGTGGGCCCACACATGCCTCAGGCCACACACTCGATCTTATTTTCAGACAAAATCTGAAAATAAATACTCTGGAAAATGAACCATTGCCATGGACAGATCACCATGCAATTAAATTCATAATTTCCAAAACTCCCCCATTGATAAAAACACCCAAACCGGTGACAACACACTGGACTAGATCTCAGAAGAAGCTCCATTCGGAACTCTTCAAATCTATTTTGGAAAATAAAATTAAAACACTCCAACCATTCCGAACAGCCTCAGAAACACTGGATGCCTTAAATGCAGCCCTACTACAGTCAGCCGACTTAGTAGCGCCGAAACGCAAAGTCCACATCCGGAAAAACAAGTCCGGCTGGTTTAATAACCAGCTGGTGCTACTGAAGCAAGAGCGCAGAAGGGCGGAAGCTGCCTGGAAGAGAAGCACTTCAGTGGAGAACCTCATCACCTACAAGGAAATAACAAGAAAATACCATAAAGAAATCTTCAAAGCCAAGAAAAATTATTTTTCTGAGGCTATCAACAGCGCCCTAAACCGCCCCCGGGAACTCTTCAAGTTGGTCACTCAGATCATGAATCCAGGCTGTCTTGAAGCCCCCAATTCAGATACCCAAGAATTTTGCAATGAACTATCGGATTTCTTCATCAATAAAATTGAGGGAATCCGGGAAAGCATTCAGCAAAACAACACCCCCCTCAACGCCACCCTCAACCAGGCCCACAACACCCATAGAAACATTCTACATTTAACAAAGTTTACTCTGGAACCCATCACCATCGATGCCACAAAAAATATCATCTGTGCTTTGCGAAACAGCACAGCACCTAATGATATTATCCCTACTAAACTGCTGAAGGAATGTGCCGACATCTTGGCACCTCCTATCACGCAGCTTATAAATCAGTCGTTTAAGGAAGGCATAGTGCCCTCCCTGCTGAAAGAGGGCACAATCAAGCCCATCTTGAAAAAGCCTACCTTGGATCCCAAGGACCCAACCGACCGCCGTCCCATAACAGGCCTCAACGTTCTCTCCAAGGTAATGGAAAAAGTAGTGGTACAACAGCTGCAACAGCATCTAGATACCCATAATCTACTTGATCCATACCAATCGGGTTTCCGTCCCGGGCACGGGACAGAAACAGCATTACTCAAAATATGGGACGACGCTCTCGAGGCCGCAGACGAAGGAGAATCTTGTCTCCTGGTTCTGTTGGACCTAAGCGCAGCCTTTGACACGGTAGACCACAAACTATTACTGACTAGGCTAGCTAAAGTAGCTAGAGTCGCAGTAGGTGATTTACCATGGTTTTCCTCCTTTTTGGAAAACCGATCACAAACAGTGAAATTGGGACCTTTCACTTCTGAAAAACGCACGGTGTCATGTGGAGTCCCTCAAGGATCCCCCCTGTCACCGGTGCTCTTCAACATCTACCTTCGCCCTCTCTTTGAAATCATTAGTAGTCAACAACTACTTTATCACTCATACGCAGACGACACGCAACTGTATTTTCGCATCGGCAACAAAAAGGATCATCATTTCAGTTTAGAGAATTGTCTCTCTTTGATAGAAAACTGGATGACCAAGAGTTATCTTAAACTCAACAGTTCCAAAACAGAACTTCTTCTGTTTCACGCCAGTCGCAAGAGTCAACTGGCAACAACCTGGACACCCCCGCCCATTCTGGGCCAAATCATCACCCCTAGCTCCAAAGTCAAAAGTCTCGGAGTCATCTTTGACACCTACATGACAATGGACGCACAAATAGGGTCAGTAGTCAGCGGATCTCACCATCTGCTGCGCCTACTACGCAGACTTATTCCCTTTATCCCCAAAGAAGACGTAGCAGTCGTGGTGGGAACAATTGTGAACTCCAGACTGGACTATGCAAACGCCCTTTACCTCGGACTTCCCAAGTACCAAATCGCTCGTCTGCAAGTCGTTCAGAATACGGCCGCCAGACTTGTGACTGGGAAAAAACCCTGGGAATCAATCTCCCCTTCATTGAGAGCCCTTCATTGGTTGCCAGTAAAAGACAGAATTTCTTTTAAAGCCCTCTGTCTGACACATAAGTGCATCCATGGGAAGGCCCCGCAATATCTATGCGAAAAGATAGAAGCCCACAATTCTAATCGCGTTCTGCGATCCACCGACCAAAATTTGGTCAAGATACCCAAAGCCAGATACAAGTCCAAAGGAGAAAGAAGGTTTTCTTTCCACGGTCCCAGACTATGGAACGCTTTACCAACCAGCATTCGGTTGGAGGAAAACCACCTGAGCTTCAGAAGACAGATAAAAACTCTGCTCTTTTGAGGCCCTGAGAGACAGAAACAACAAGCGCCCAGAGGCGTTTGAGTTCGCATGTGCCGCGCTATATAAGTTTTTCATTCATTCATTCATTCATTCCATCGGTGAACCCAGCACCTGCATGGTGGATGCAGCTGGGTAAAGGGAAGGGAGATCAGTGAATGTGTCATGGTCTAGGGTCAGATCTAGGGACCAGTAGCTATAGCAGTAGAGAGGTTCTCACCAACCTGCAGTATAAGTACACAAGCAGGTCACCCCGGCGGATGATGCGGGCTCACCTTAGACGTGGGGTCTAAGCACTAACTAGTCTTCACCAGAGCTCCTCAAGGTGGAGATGGGTTTTGCTGCATGCTAGTGCCAGGTCACGGCCCTCAAGCTCACCCTACCAGAAAGTAAGCAAGCCAAGGTCTGGTAGCAGATGTAGCAGGTAGGGAGCAGGCCAAAGCACAATCAGTAAATAAGCAAAAAGTCGGCAACAAGTGGTTGCAGGTTGGGATTGTCACAGTCTGGGGTCAGGCTTGGAGACTAGTAGCTATAGCAGTAGAAAGATTCCCACCGGCCAGCAGGATGGGTACATGACCAGGTCACCCTGGCAGATGATGCGGGCTCACCCAAGTCACGAGATCTGAGAACTAACCTTCACCAGAGCTCCTATAGGGGGAGATTGGTTTTGCTGCATGCTAGTGCAAGGGCCGTGGTCCTCGGGACTGCCCCACCAACAGGTGAGAAAGCTGGGGTTCGGTAACAGATGTTCCATAAAGCCAAATGCTTTCATAGCTAAGCCTCACCTCGAGCATCCCAGCAACATGCTAGAATATAGCTTACCATAGATATACATGCGATAAGATCACATCAATATGGGTCACCAGAAGTTTACCTGTATAACAAGGCTGTAATACGTATGCAATTGCCTTAAACCGCAATTTGTGCTGGTCCACCTCCAGCGGGATGTGCGTCTCAAAGGGTTCCCCCACCATCTCCTTATGGAATGGTCCCACCATAAATGATTGAGCCTGATGCCGTAAAAATTTTTTTTTTATTATTATTATTATTAAAATAACAAGCATGTTATACTTGCATTCATTGCACAGAGCGCCTTGAACAAAAATAGAGCAACAATTTAAAAAAAAAGCAATATTTTTTACTTTTTGCTATAAAAAATATCCCCAAAAAATATATAATTATTTTTTTCCCTCAGTTTTGGCCGATACATATTCTTCTACATATTTTTGATTAAAAAAAAAAAAAAAATCACAATAAGCATTTATTGATTGGTTTGTGCAAAAGATATAGGCCCAGATTCACAGAGCAATTACGCCTGTCTAACTGGTGTTAGACAGGAGTAATTTCAAATTTTGCGCGCCGTATCACTAGTTTGAATCCTCAAACCATGATACGGTGGCTTCGGGCTTCGATCCGAGAGGCTTACGTCCGCTTACGGCCGCTGGGAGGAGTTCGCGTCGTTTTCATGCGTCGGGATATGCAAATGAGTTTTTACGGCGATCCACGAAGATACGAGCGGTCTTCGCAATCGCTTTCGTCTATTTTTTTATACGTACTGTTAGACCAGCTTTTTGCTGGTCTAACGGTGCGTAGCCCATGTTAAGTATGGCCGTCGTTCCCGCGTCGAATTTAAATATTTTTTTTTTTTTTTACGTAACTCGTTCGGGAATAGGAATGTCCGTAAACGACGCTACTCAAAAAAAAATGACGTAACGACGTGTTTTCGCGCAATGCACGGCGGGAAATTTGCGAACGGAGCATGCGCAGTTCGATCGCCGCGGAACGCGCCTATTTTAAATGATTCACGCCCCCTACTCGCGCAGATGGATTGCGACGGGAGAAATACACTACGCCGCCGTAGTTTACTGGACAAAATCTACCTGGATTCCACGTAGAGCCAGGTAAAAAACGGCGGCGTAGTGTATTTCTGATACTCTACGATAGTCTAATTCTATCTGAATCTGGGCCATAGCGTCTACAAAAAGGGGACAGTTTTATGGCATTTTTATTAATATTTTTTTTTTTACTAGTAATGGCGGTAATTTTTATCACAGCTGTGACATTATGGCGGACTCATCGGACACTTTTGGCGCTGTTTTGGGACCATTCACATTTATACAGCGATCAGTGCTATAAAAATGCACTGATTACTGTGTAAATGTGATTGGCAGTAAAGGGGTTAATGAGTAGGGGACGCTGAAGGTATTAAGTGTGTCCTAAGGAGTGATTCTAACCTTTAGGGGGCGTGGCTTGCTGTGTCACAAATGGGTTGTAAAGATTTGTGTTTTTTACCTTAATGCATCCACTGGCCCCGGATTCCCCGTTTTACTTACCTGAGACCTAAATCTCCTTGGACGCGATCCCGCGTTGCATTCACTGAGCTCTAGTCGGCTCTTCATTGGATGATTGATAGCAGCGCAGCACAGCCATTGGCTCCTGCTGGTCTCAATCAAATCAATGATGCAGCGCGCCAGGAGCGGGGCCGAGTCATACACTTGGCGGCTATGGCCACCGAGTGTATCACACTGGAGCATGCCCGAAAAGTAACCCCCTCAGGAGAGAGCTACCAAAGTCATGAAGTTCTCATAGCTTCCGGTTTCTTAGGCCATAGAGATGATTGGAGCCATTCTAGTCTCCGATTAGCTCTATTGTCAGCTGGTGGAACCAGCGGCTGCATTCTTGGATTCCCCGGTGGGACAGGAGAGCCAGAGAAAACAATAAAAGCAGTCTAGCGGCTTACATGAAAGCTAACCGTTGGCTGAAAAGAACGATACAGAGATG
The DNA here is from genome assembly GCA_029574335.1 of Rana kukunoris. Lineage (NCBI taxonomy): Eukaryota > Metazoa > Chordata > Amphibia > Anura > Ranidae > Rana > Rana kukunoris. The sequence continues at coordinate 48,580 of JAJQKJ010002647.1, forward strand.
ATACCTAAACCTGTAGGCATCATTCTGGTATAATTACTCAAAGTCCAGTAACATACCAGTACGTCGCTGGTCCTTGTTGGGCATATATTGTAATGTTCTTTTTTTCATGCAGCTTGTGGATGAAAAAGAGAACCTAACAGATTCCTCCATATTGATCCATCGGTGGTATGCCCACCATTAGAATACCGCCCTGCATCCACCCACTTCTAATGATGGGCATACATGCACCATTCTTTTTTTAACTGTGGTGGTGAAATCACCTCCTACAGCGCTGGAGTCACGGCTCTACCTATCATGAGAGCAAACCCTGTTGCTGTCAGAATAAATAAACCCGTGCTGCAGCTGAATGGCGTACCTGCAACACAAATAATGGTTAACAATAAAACACAGTAATATTACAGTATAATGCCGCGTACACACGGTCGTTTTTTGGGATGAAAAAAAACGACGTTTTTTAAAACGGCATTTAAATTGATCGTGTGTGGGCAAAACGTTGTTTTTTGTCTTAAAAAAAACGACCAAAAAAAAATTCCAGCATGCTTGAATTTTTTGTGTCGTTTTTCAAAACGTCGTTTTTTGTGTCATAAAAAGTGATGGTGTGTGGGCAAAACGACGTTGAAAAGCTCAGAAGCAAGTTATGAGACGGAGCTTCAATTGAAAAGAGTGCCGTCGAATGTGTCTTACGTCACCACGCTTTGCTAGAGCTTTGTAGAAAAACGATGCGACCCCTTTTCGCTGGTAATTGTCTGGGGCGCTTATCTGAGAGCTAGAAGCTACATCAGGATGAAGAAACCCCTTTTCAGTGGTAAGTGTCTGGGGTGCTCATCTGAGAGCTAGAAGCTACATCATGATGAAGCGACCCCTTTTCGATGGTAATTGTCTGTGGCGCTCACCTGAGAGCTAGAAGCTACATCACGATAAAGCGACCTTGTTTCAATGGTAATTGTCTGGGGCGGTCACCTGAGAGCTAGAAGCTACATCAGGGTGAAGCGACCCCTTTTCAGTAGTGTCTGGGGCGGTCAACTGAGAGCTAGAAGCTAAATCAGGTTGAAGTAACCCCTTTTCGGTGGTGTCTGGGAGCCTTCCCCCTGTTGCAGAGTACGATTGATAGGTGCAGCGGAGTCAGTTGAGATCAGACTTCTTGTATAGTAACAGGAACTGGCTTCTTTATTGGAACATCATCACACACAGGCAAAGATGTCTCCACATGATGGTAAGAAGAACACACACAGACAACAAGGCAGGAAAAATAAATCAACGAGTACTCTTTGGGGATAGGAGATACAACATCATAGAGTATACATATCATAACATATCATTAAGCATTAGCGACATCTTGTGTCCTTTTTGTAAACTGCATCTGCATATACTGCATATACTGCAAACTGCATATACAATAGGCTAAGCTGTAGGTTTGTTGCATCTCCAACACCCCTTCTCAACAACTAAGGCTTAGTCTGTTAATCTTCTTTGTGAGCCTTGAATGTCTTTCAGAGGCTTTGTAAGGATATCTGCTGTCATATCCTCGGTCGGGCAATAGATTAACTCAAGAAGGCCTTGCTCTTGAAGATCCCTAAGAAAGTGAAACTTCACATCAATGTGCTTGGTTCTTGAATTAACTCCTTCCATATGTGCAAGTACAATGCATCCTTGATTGTCCTCATAGATTTCTGTTGGTCCCAACTGTGGTTGACCTAAATCTGTTAATAGCTGTCTCAGCCATATAACTTCTTTGCTTGCCTCCGCTGCAGCAATGTATTCTGCTTCAGTAGACGACAGTGAAACAGAGAGTTGCTTTTTACTAGTCCAACTGATAGCGCCTCCTGACAGGAAAAATAATAGATTTTCTGTCACTGGTGTCTCCTGCCCAGTCAGCATCCACATATCCTGTTAAGGTGCTTTGATTGCTTGCTGGTAACTTGAGCTTGTAGTGCAAAGTCCCTTTAAGATAGCGAATGATTCGTTTTACAGCATTCCAGTCCTTTTGATTTGGCATTGAAACCTTTCTGCATTGGATTCCAACTGTTGCTGCAATGTCTGGTCTTGTAGCAGTGGTAAGGTACAGCAATTTCCCTATTGCTTTCCTGTATTGAGTATTAGTAGGTAATGGTTTATCTTGACAATTCATCTCCTTTTGGTAGTTGGTTTCCATGGGAGATTTCACTGGTTTGGCGTCTTCCATTCCAAAAGTTTCAATTATTGCTTGTATTTTGTGTCTTTGATTCAGAAGAAAGCTGCCATCTTCTTCTCTCTCGATCAGGTTGCCAAGGTAATTCTTTATGTTGCCGAGGTCTTTGGTGTCAAAGTGCTGATTTAGTTTTTCAAGTATTTCTGCTTCATCCCCCTCTTGCTCAAAACAAATCAGGATATCATCCACATAAATAAGCATATAGACCCATCTGTTTGCCAATCTCTTTGTCTATAAGCAGGGGTCTGCTTTACTCCTTTGAAAGTTTAGATGTGTAAGCACTTCATTTATTTTTGTATTCCACGTTCTAGCTGCTTGCTTTAGGCCATATATACTCCTGCGAAGTTTGCATACTAGGTCTGACCTTTGTTCATCTTTGAATCCTGGCGGCTGTTCCATGTAGATTTCTTCTGTTAAATCACCACGTAGAAATGTGTTTTTCACATCAAAATGTTTCACTTGCATTTTCCTTGTAGCGGCTACTGTAAGCAAAGTCCGTATTGTAGTGTGCTTGACTACTGGTGCAAATGTCTCATCATAGTCCTCTCCATATTTTTGGGAATAGCCTTTGGCTACTAGTCTTGCTTTGTATCGTTCAATTGTGCCATCTGCATTGTATTTCACTTTAAAGGTCCATTTACAGCCTATGGCTTTCCTTCCAGGTGGTAGTTCTGTAAGTGTCCATGTTTTAGTGTCATGCATGTATTTTATCTCTTCCTCAGCAGCCTTTATCCATTTAGTTGCTTCTTGTTCTGAAAGTTGAGATATGTCTTCCCAGTTTACAGGTTCATTGATACTGGCAGTACTTGCTTTGTATGAGAGACGTATAGGTGGTTTACCTTTGTTTTCTCTTGTTGACCGTCTTGGTTTTGTGTCTGAGCCTTCTTGTATCTGCTCTTCAGTACTGGTTGAGTCTACACTCACTTCAACTGTTTGTTTGGAAGTTACAGAGATGGGCTGGTCAATGTCAGTTTTCTCTTCTATTCTTGCTTCTACTGTTGTCATTACATTGTCTCTTAAATCTTCAATAAAAGTTACGCTGTTGCTAATGGTAACCTTGGCTGTTTTGGGATTTAGGATTTTGTAACCCTTGACATTTTCACTGTATCCAACGAAGATACCTTCAAATGCTCTGTTTTGGAGTTTGGTGCATTTTTCTTCAGGTATGTAGATGAATGCTTTGCATCCAAAAACTCTTAGGTGTTTTACACTTGGTTTCTCATTGTGCCATAGCTCATATGGGGTTTTCTCCACTGTTCTGGAAAGACATCTGTTCTGCAAATATGTAGCTGTCATGGCTGCCTCACCCCAGTATTTTTGTGGTAGTCCAGAGTCTGTCAGCATACATCTGATAATTTCAGTCATAGTTCTGTTCTTTCTTTTTTTCAGCTACTCCATTCTGTTCTGGTGTATACGGGACTGTCTTTTGATGTTCTATTCCATGCCTTTTTAAGTACTCTTGTATCTTACCTCCTGTGAAGTCACCTCCATTATAGCTCCGAAGTATGAGAGGCTTCCTCTGAAACTTGTTACTTGTCTTTGTTATATAGTCTTGTAATTTGTCGAAGACTTCACTCTTGTGTTGCATTAGGTAGGTGACTGTATATCTTGAGTAGTCATCTATGAAAGTCACTATGTACCTGTTGCCTCCAGGTGTTGGTGGGTTTAGGGGACCACACACGTCGCTGTGAACTAAGTCAAGTGGTCTTGAGGCTCTCCTCTGGCTGACTTTGGGAAGTGCTGCTCTTGTAGCTTTGGATTTAATACAACACTCACATTTAACAGTGACTGGACAAGGGGATACTATTAGATCCCTTGTCAGATTCCTCCTCTGTAGTACGTGTATGCATTCTGGGTTTCTGTGACCTAGACGTCTGTGCCATATATGTATACAGTCATTGGGCTTGTGTGTACTAAGTCTCCCCTTTTCCTTCACTGTGTCAAGGTGATATAGATGATCATCCAACTTGGCGCTTGCTACCTTCTGTTTGCCGTTTAGAATGGAACACTTGTCACCTTGGAATTTCACAGTGAGTCCTCTGGCTGTTAGACGTTTCACAGATAAGAGTCCTCCTTCTAGATTAGGAACATAAAGCACATCTTTCACTGGTATGGTTAAATTGTGTCCCGCATCATCAGGGCATACAAGGGTTCCATGCCCACATCGTTCTGCATGTATTGTGCTTCCATCTGCAAGGTAAATAGTTTCTTTGTTATTCGGATCAAGTTCTGTGAAGAAACTTCTATCACTCATCATGTGACTGGTTGCCCCTGAATCGATGCACCAGTCTTGGCATTTATTGTTGCCTGTCGCTTTAGGCCCCTTTCACATTTATACGACTTGTCTCACGATTTTGTACTGCAAAATCGTATGACAAGTCATTCTCCATGATTTTCAATGAACACCATTCATACTGGCACGACTTTAAGTAGTGCCGACTTCAAAGTAGTCCCTGCACTACTTTGGTCCGATTTTGATGCCACTTACACAGGCATTCATTGAAATCGCGGCCTCGAATCGCTGTAAAATCGCGGCCGCGAATCGCAGCAAAATCGCGCGACTTTGAAGTCGTACAAGTGTGAAGGGGACCTTAAATGTGGCACTCCAGTTGCCTTGCCTTGGGTCAATGATTGTGGTTTTGACCTTTTGTTTAGCATAAGAGGGACATTGTCTTATTTGCTCTGCTCTCCATATAGTACAGTCTCTCTTTATGTGTCCCTGTTTGTGGCATCTGAAACACACTCTGGTTTCTTTCCTGTGTAAACTTGCATCTGTAGCTTTAAGAGCGGTGCTGGTGTCGATTCCTGTGGAGTCATGCATTAATTCCTTTCTTCTCTGATACTCATCTATGAGCCTGGTTTTTACAAATGCTAACGTCAGATCTGTCTCAGGTCGTGTCTCCAGTGCATTGATTAGTGCAGTGTATGTATCAGGCAAACTGCATAATAACATGGCTGCAATGTAACTGTCTGTTATATTCTCCCCGCTTGATCTGAGTTGCACAATCACCTCCAGCATTGAGTTTATATGCTCCTGCATGTCCTGCCCTCTGCCAAGTCTCATTTTGTAAAGTTTCCGCAGCATAAACAGCTTGTTGTTTAAACTTGATCTTTCATGCAGTCTTTTCAGTACATCCCACATGCCTTTCGCTGTGTCCTCATTGCGTATATGATTGAGCTGATCATCTTCTACTAGTAAACTTATTGTGGCACGTGCCTGTCTGTTTTTCTTGTCCCATTCCTGATTATCCTGTGGCCTGTCTGTAGTGGTAACCTCCCACAAGTCATCTCTGGATAACAGCATTTCCACTTTAAACTTCCATAGCTGATAATTGTTATTGTTCAGCTTGGCCACTGAGAGTTTAAGCTCTGAGTTTCCGGCCATCTTATCCCTCCTTTATATATAAACCGTCTTACTTGTCTATAGGAGATGTCACTGGAAAGTTTTCTTATGTCGATCTCCGCATCAGCCACGCTGTCTTCATTTCAAGGCTTTTGTTCTGCTTGGGCCGCACCTGGTCATAAGACTTTATCCGGACATCTGGGCCCATAACCTGTTGCAGAGTACAATTGATAGGTGCAGCGGAGTCAGTTGAGATTAGACTTCTTGTATAGTAACAGGAACTGGCTTCTTTATTGGAACATCATCACACACAGGCAAAGATGTCTACACATGATGGTAAGAAGAACACATACAGACAACAAGGCAGGAAAAATAAATCAATGAGTACACTTTGGGGATAGAAGATACAACATCATAGAGTATACATCTCATAACATATCAATAAGCATTAGCGACATCTTGTGTCCTTTTTGTAAACTGCATCTGCATATACTGCATATACTGCAAACTGCATATACAATAGGCTAAGCTGTAGGTTTGTTGCATCTCCAACACCCCCGAGCGCCAGAGGCTGCAGCGGGGTGAAGGGACTCCCCTTCGGCAGCATGGCTCTTGGAGCCTTTCCCCCCAGAGCAAGAGGCCGCAGCAGGGTAAAGGGACCCTCCTTTGGAGGCATGGGTCTGGGAGCCTTCCCCCGAGCGCCAGAGGCCGCAGCAGGGTGAAGGGACTCCCCTTCAGCGGCATGGGTCTGGGAGCCTTCCCCCCGAGCACCAGAGGCTGTGTCAGGATGAAGGGACTCCTGTGCATTGGTCTCCCTCCACCATCGCCCACTTCTGTGCATTGCGATTTCAGCCATAGAGTTTGGATGGCAGAACTCACATTGGATTCCACAGAAAAGGTGCAGGGACTTTTTTTTCCTGCACTGGAATCAGATCACAATTGGTGTTCACACCCATGCGATCCAATTCCTGTCCAAATCCACATTTTGCAATGAGATCTGTGAATTGATCTGGGGCTGTCATAATTTTTTTTTAAAACAAACAGAAGTGAGAAGAAAGGGAGAGGATCAGGAGTAGGGATGAGCTTCGAGTTTGAGTCAAACTCATGCTCAACTCGAACATTGCCTGTTTGCCTGTTTGGCGAACAATGAACAATTTGGGGTGTTTGTGGCAAATTTGAAAAGCCGCGGAACACCCTGTTAAAGTCTATGGGAGAAATCTAAAGTGCCAATTTTAAAGGCTAATATGCAAGTTATTGTCCTAAAAAGTGTTTGGGGACCTGGGTCCTGTCCCAGGGGACATATATCAATGCAAAAAAAGTTTTAAAAACTACATTTTTTTCGGGAGCAGCGAATTTAATAATGCTGAAAGTAAAACAATAAAAGTGAAATATTCCTTTAAATTTCGTACCTGGGGGGGTGTAAAGTTAGCATGTGAAATATCGCATGTTTCCCGTACTTAGAACTGCACAAAGTGTCATTTCTGAAAGAAAAAAAGACATTTAAAACTGACTTGCAGCTATAATGAATTGTCGGCTCTGGCAATTCAGAGAGAATTCATTTATAAAAAAAAAAATGCGTGGGGGTCCCCCCAAATTCAATTACCAGGCCCTTCAGGTCTGGTATGGATATTGCGGGAAACCCCGCCGTCAAAAAAAAAAAAAATGACATGGGGTTCCCCCCAAATTTCCATTCCAGACCCTTCAGGTCTGGTGTGGATTTTAAGGGGAACTCCACCCCAAATTTAAAAAAAAATGGCGTGGAGTCCATCGCAGAAAAGAGGGGGGGACAGAGTGCGGCCCCCCCTCTCCTGAACCGTACCAGGCCCTCAACATGGGGAGGATGTCCCCATGTTGATGGGGACAAGGGCCTCATCCCCACAACCCTTGCCCGGTGGTTGTGGGGGTCTGCGGGCAGGGGGCTTATCAGAATCTGGAAGACCCCTTTGCTGTGCTCTGGAGATCTGGATCCCGGACGATCTTCTCATCGCTGGACCAGAGCGGAGATCACCAGTCGCTGGATACAGACAATGTTGGAGCAGGGACCCGGGACCGAGTGAATTACCACCGCTGGATTTTTTATTTTTTATTAATAAAGGACTTTTTTCTACGGTGTGTGTGTTTTTTCCAACTATTTACACTTCCTTCGTGAAATGGTAGCGGTACAATGTACCCCATTACCAATTCACATAGGGGGGGGCCAGATCTTCCAGATTCTGATAAGCCCCCCGCCCGTAGACCCCCACAACCACCGGGCAAGGGTTGTGGGGATGAGGCCCTTGTCCCCATCAACATGGGGACATCCTCTCCATGTTGAGGGCATGTGGCCTGGTACGGTTCAGGAGAGGGGGAGTCGCACTCTGTCCCCCCCTCTTTTCTGCGGCCGGCCAGGTTAACGTGCTCGGATAAGGGTCTGGTGTGGATTTTTGGGGGTACTCCACGCCATTTTTTTTTTTATTTGCGGTGGTGTTCCCCTTAAAATCCACACCAGACCTGAAGGGTCTGGAATGGATATTTGGGGGGAACCCCACGTCATTTTTTTTTTAAATTGATGGCGGGGTTCCCCTTAAATTCCATACCAAACCTGAAGGGCCTGGTAATTGAATTTTTTTTTTTTTTTTTTTATGAATGAATCAGTCGTATACTGCACAAATCTTCCCTTTATGGAAGAGTGGCTAGAAGAAAGCCATTTCTTAACCACTTGACTACTGGGCACTTAAACCCACTTAATAACCAGACCAATTTTCAGCTTTCGGTGCTCTCACATTTTGAATGACAATAACTCAGTCATACAACACTGTAACCAAATGAAATTTTTGTCCTTTTTTTCCCACAAATAGAGCTTTCTTTTGGTGGTATTTTATCACCTCTGCGGTTTTTATTTTTTTCACTATAAATGAAAAAAGAACGAAAATTTTGAAAAAAAATGAATTTTTCTTCATTTCTATTATAACATTTTGCAAAAAAGTAATTTTTCTTCATAAACTTGGCCTAAAATGTATACTGCTACATATCTTTGGTAACAAAACAAAAAAAAATTAGATATTATTTAGTCTGGGTGAAAGTTATAGGGTCTAAAAGCTATGGTACCAATTACTGAAAATTGATCAATTTGATCACATCTGATGTACTGACAGCCTCTCTCATTTCTTGAGACCCTAACATGCCAGAAAAGTACAAATACCCCCCAAATGACCCCTTTTTGGAAAGAAGACATTCCAAGGTATTTAGAAAGAGGCATTGTGAGTTTTTTGAAGTTGTAATTTTTCCCACAATTCTTTGCAAAATCAAGATTTTTTTTCATTTTTATTTTCTTTCCACAAAATTTTCATATTAGCGGGTTATTTCTCACACACAGCATATGCATACCACAAATTACACCCCAAAACACATTCTGCTATTCCTCCCGAGTATGGCGATACCACGTGTGGGACTTTTACACAGCGTGGCCACATACAGAGGCCCAACATGCAGGGAACGCCATCAGGCGTTCTGGAACACCCAGACCAATTCTGACATTTCTCTCCTACATGGAAAAATCAACACTTATTTGCTAGAAAATTACATAGAACCCCAAAACATTATATATGCTTTTTTAGCAAAGACCCTAGAGAATACAATGGCGGTTGTTGCAACTTTTTATCGCACATGGTATTTGCACAGCAATTTTTCGAACACATTTTTTTGGGAAATAAAACAGTTTTGTGCTTTTAAAAAAAAAAACATTAAATTTAGCCCAATGTTTTTGCATAATATGAAAGATGAAGTTACGCCGAGTAAATAGATACCCAACATGTCACCCTTCAATATTGCACACGCTCGTGGAATGGTGCCAAACTTTGCGACTTAAAAATCCCCATAGGTGACGCTTTAAATATTTTTACTGGTTACATCATTTTAGTTGGAGAAGAGGTCTAGGGCCAAAATTATTGCTCTCGCTCGAACGTTCGCAGCGATACCTCACATGTGTGGTTTAAACACTGTTTTCATATGTGGGCGGGACTTGCGTATGCGTTCGCTTCTGCATGCGAGCTCACGGGGACAGGGGCGCTGTATGCCCAGAGTATTGCGGAGTATGCCCAGAGTATTGCAGAGTATGCCCAGAGTATTGCAGAGTATGCCCAGAGTATTGCAGAGTATGCCCAGAGTATTGCAGAGTATGCCCAGAGTATTGCGGAGTATGCCCAGAGTATTGCGGAGTATGCCCAGAGTATTGCAGAGTATGCCCAGAGTATTGCGGAGTATGCCCAGAGTATTGCGGAGGGTTGCCCCCCAGAGTGTTGCCCCCCCGAGTATTGTCCCGCATTGCAGAGTATTGCAGCAGGGATGGCTGAGGAGGGAGGGATGGATGGATGGATCTGTGACTGCATTTGTCACAGATCCAGCCAGCAGCACTGGCGCTGCCATCCACTCCCTCCCCTCTCCTCTCACACTGTACCGATCGGTACAGAGAGAGGAGGGAGGAACCGGCGTCATCAGATGACGCCGGTCTGTTTACATCTGATCGCGCCGTCATTGGACGGCGCGATCACGTGGTAAACCGCCGCTATCAGCGGCGATTTACCGTGATCCGTGACGGACATTCCCGTGTGCGCGCCCCAGGGGGCGCGCGGGAGCGCGACTCTGGAATCACGTTATATAACGTGATCCCAGAGTTAAGCAACCACCTTGCCGCCGTTATTTTTCGGCAGGTGGTTGCTAAGTGGTTAAAGATATCCATAAAAAAAGGTCGTTTAAAGTTTGCCACAAGCCATCTGGGAGACACACCAAACATGTGGAAGAAGGTGCTCTGGTCAGATGAAACCAAAATCAAACTTTTTGTCAACAATGCAAAACGTTATGTTTGGCGTAAAAGCAACACAGCTCATCACCCTGAACACACCATCCCCACTGTCAAACATGGTGGTGGCAGCATCATGGTTTGGGCCTGCTTTTCTTCAGCAGGGACAGGGAAGATGGTTAAAACTGAAGGGAAGATGGATGGAGCCAAATACAGGACCATTCTGGAAGAAAACCTGATGGAGACTGGGACGGAGATTTGTCTTCCAACAAGACAATGATCCAAAACATAAAGCAAAATCTACAATGGAATGTTTCACAAATAAACATATCCAGGTGTTAGAAGGGCCAAGTCAAAGTCCAGACCTGAATCCAATCGAGAATCTGTGGAAAGAAGTTGTCCAGATACGGATACTAGTATCGGTATCGGGACCGATACCGAGTATTTGCGGGAGTAAAATGCAAAGCAAATGCTCCCGATACCTAAATAGAATACTTTTTTTGTATTTATCAACATGTTCTGTGAAAATTCTTTGAGTTTTTTACTACTGCGTGACAAGAAAATAAAACATTTTTATTCATTTTTACTCATTTTTTTACTTTTATAATGTCTTGAGTTAGAGTTCTTCATAATTCTAAAGAAAATATCCTTAGTCTGTATTGTGGTTTGAAAACTGTCACATGACATTTAAAAAAGTATCGGTATTCGGTATCGGCAAGTACATGAAAAAAAGTATCGGTACTTGTACTCGGTCCTAAAAAAGTGGTATCGGGACAACCCTAGAAAGAACTGAAAACTGCTGTTCACAAACGTTCTCCATCCAACCTCACTGAGCTTGAGCTGTTTTGCAAGGAGGAATGGGCAAAAATTTCAGTCTCTCGATGTGCAAAACTGATAGAGACATACCCCAAGCGACTTACAGCTGTAATCGCAGCAAAAGGTGGCGCTACAAAGTATTAACTTAAGGGGGCTGAATAATTTTGCACGCCCAATTTTTCAGTTTTTTTTTTTGTTAAAAAAGTTTTAAATATCCAATAAATTTCGTTCCACTTCATGATTGTGTCCCACTTGTTGATTCTTCACAAAAAATTACAGTTTTATATCTTTATGTTTGAAGCCTGAAATGTGGCACAAGGTCGCAAAGTTCAAGGGGGCCGAATACTTACGCAAGGCACTGTACATGACCCCTGGGACAGGACCCAGGTCCCCAAACACTTTTTAGGACAATAACTTGCATATTAGCCTTTAAAATTAGCACTTTAGATTTCAAACGTTCGAGTCTCATAGACTTGAACGGGGTTCTAAAGTTCACACAAACATTTGGTGTGTGTTCCCAAGTTCTGGTGCGAACCGAACAGGGGGGTGTTCGGCTTATCCCTAATCAGGAGTTAACAGAGGATGGGACAAGGAAATTATTTAATTAAAAATACATTACAGATACATGGAGTAGTAGATCTGTATGGATTATGTAAAATATTATATATTTAGTGTCAGGGGAAAAAAAATCCGGCCTCCTCCATCCTTATAGCCAGCAAGCTCCACCTTTTTTGTTGGATGTCTGAGAGCCTTTACCCAAGCGATAGAGGCTGCATCAGGGAGAAGGGACTCCCCTTTGGCGATTAAGGGTATGGGAGCCCCCCGAGCGTCAGAGGCTGCATCAGGGTGAAGGGACTCCCCTTTGGCGATAATGGTCTGGGAGCCCCCAGAGCACCAGAGGCTGCATCAGGGTGAAGGGACTCCCCTTTGGCGATAATAGTCTGGGAGCCGCCCCCCAGCGCCAGGGTTGCATCAGGGTTATGACACTCCCCTTTGGCGATAATGGTCTGGGAACCCCTCCGAGCGCCAGAGGCTGCATCAGGGTGAAGGGACTCCCCTTTGGCGATAATGGTCTGGGAGCCCCCCCCCCCCAAGCGCCAGAGGCTGCATTAGTTTGAAGGGACTCCCCTTTGGCGGTAATGGTCTGGGAGCTGCACCCGAGTGTCAGAGGCTGCATCAGGGTGAAGGGACTCCCCTTTGGCGAAAATGGTCTGGGAGCCCCCCCGAGCGCCAGAGGCTGCATCAGGATGAAGGGACTCCCCTTTGGCGGTAATGGTCTGAGAGCCCCCCCCGAGCGTCAGAGGTTGCATCAGGTTGATGGGACTCCCCTTTGGCGGTAATGGACTGGGAGCCCCCCCGAGCGTCCCCCCAAGCGCCAGAGGCTGCATCAGTTTGAAGGGACTCCCCTTTGGCGGTAATGGTCTGGGAGCCGCCCCCGAGTGTCAGAGGCTGCATCAGGGTGAAGGGACTCCCCTTTGGTGGTAAATGGTCTGGGAGCCCCCCGAGCGCCAGAGGCTGCATCAGGGTGATGGAACTCCCCTTTGGCGGTAATGGACTGGGAGCCCCCCGAGCGCCAGAGGCTGCATCAGAGTGAAGGGACTCCCCTTTGGCGGTAATGGTCTTGCGTTTCCCCCACGGTGGTGGAGAGCATACCTCTCCTTGTGTCCCCCACGGCGGTGGAGAGCGGACCTCTCCTTGTGTCCCCCACGGCGGTGGAGAGCAGACCTCTCCTCATGTCCCCCACGGTGGTGGAGAGTGGACCTCTCCTTGTGTCCCCCACGGTGGTGGAGAGTGGACCTCTCCTCGTATTTCCCTCAGCAGAGGAGAGCAGACCTCTCCTGCACCTGTCCCCTCAGTGGCGCTGCCAGTGTAATGGCGAGGCCAGAAAAGCCAGAGGTCGGAAACCGCAAATCAGCTTTAAAACGAGGCTTGGAGCGCACAGGTGGAATGCAAATCGATCCCCAGGGCCTGGAGATCACATTGCAAGCCACCTGCTCTATCAATAAATGTACATGGCATTACTGTGCTCGCCAGAAAAGAATTTGCAAAGCAGAATTTTCAAGCCCTGATCAAGTGTAACTGAAGATTTGAAAAACCCAAAAAACGGCCTGGGTTTACTTCCTCTTTAACATCAGGGTCAATCAACTGTGTTCCTTGGGGGTGCTTTATAACTGACAACTGTGGGGGGGAGAGGGGTGCTTTGACTGAGGGAAAACAGAGATCTGTGTTCCAGCTTAGCAGAAACACCAGATCTTTATCTTCCCCTCTGACAGAACGACCATCAGTCTTGTTCACATAGGCAGACCGCCGTTCCGTTTGCCTTAGGAGCGATCAGCAGGTCCCGGCGGACATTGGGTCTACCAGACCCGCTGATTGGCTCCCGCTGTGTTCAATGAGAGCAGGTCACTGGCAGGGCCCCGACCCAAATAAAAAAATCACATACAGGTACGCGATTTTGCGCTGAAGGGTCGCCCTGACACAGTTTATCTTCATGGAGCGGTCTGGAAGCGGTCGATAAAGCCTAAATGCATCCTTTTTGGGAAATTGCTCATTCCAGTGCTGTGGAGACATTAGTCACATATGTGGTTGCTGCAGAAAAGATGGTAACTATTTAGACGCAGCTACTGATTGGCCAGTTCTGCCTGAAGCTTGTCCTGTATGTTGGGTGTAATTCTCAGTATCTGTTCTTATTCTATATGTATGTATGGACAATGCACAGTACCACTTCTCTTGTCCCCTGTGCTGGGTATAATTCTCAGTATCTGTTCTTATTCTGTATGTATGGACACTGCACAGTACCACTTCTCTTGTCCTGTATGTTGGGTATAATTCTCAGTATCTGTTCTTATTCTGTATGTATGGACACTGCACAGTACCACTTTGATATTAAAACAGAAGGTCTACTACATCTTACACAAGAACATAGATTGGAAGCCGTCTGGTATGGGGACATGGTGGGTCACATTACAGGGTCATCTGTATGGTTGTGGGGGGCATATATTGTAGGGAGCCCCTTATGATGGGGAATCATATATTGCAGGTTGTTGGGTACAGGTGCCGATGGTAGAGGGAGTCACAGTTTGCAGGTTGATCCTTAAGAAAGAGGGGGTGATCATCACAGATTAGGGGGGTGCTCATTACTAGATACATAAAGTGATGACAGACCTTTACCGTTCTTGATAGTCAGTAATGTAAAAATGTTTACTAAATTGTATTCCTGTCTTTTGTAAAACAAATAAAAACAATTGAAGCAAAAAAAAAAAAGACCAAGTAGTCCATCTCCTTTTTTTTTGTTTAAGTTTTTATTGTCTGAGTATAGATCTAGGTTTGTCCCAAACTATTTTCTGTTGACTGTCTCACTACCTCTGCTGGTAGTTTATTCCAAACATCAACTACCTTTTAGTAAAATTATAATTTATAATATTAGTTTTGAACTTCCCTCCAGTTAGTTTGAGGTCATGTCCCCGTGTTCTTCATTTTATATTGAAAAAAACTTCCCTTCTGAACCTTGTTCACCCCCTTGATGTATTTAAAGGTTTAAGGCCGGCTTCACATATGTGGGGGTTTCCCTGCATCCAATTTGCATGACATGGAGCTGGTTCACACGGGTCCGGGGAGGGTCCTGTGCATGTTTGGGTCCGGTTCAGGTGCAAAATCAGGCAAAAATCTTCATCTTAATCAGTGAACAGACGGGAACCCAAAGCCGCACATTTGTGAATCCGGCCTCAGTCATGTCTCCCCTTTCCCCCAGACTGTACATATTAAGTTCCTAAAGTCGCTCTCGATACGTTTTATCTCCCAAATCTTCCACCATTTGTGTTTCCCGTCTCTGGACTATCTTATCGATATCTTACAGTCGGCATGTTTTGCGGATGGTCAGGAGGAGGAGTCACAGACTTCCCAGAATTTAGGATGGAGATGGAGTCCCAGATGGTCCACAGTGACCTCCACAGTGACCTCCTGAGTGCCTTGTGATGTCACCTGAGGGACGGGTGGGGACATTTCACTAATTGTGACAAGGAAGCCTCTTATCCTCACAATAAACCAAACTGATCATCTCTGCTAAAGACCAATTTATTCAGTTGAAATTTCCACCTAGGATTAATTATACCCCAGAGTTTGCATCGCATCAACCCTACCAGCAGATATCAGACTGAGATGGGCACCTTTTATCACATGGCGTGGAGTTGTCCTTAAATCCCAAATTGGGGAACCGCAGTGGTCACCTTGATCTACAGGAAGCAGGTCCAAGCAGCAGATTCCATTCATCTTCTTCTTACCGTTAGTTCCCCTATGGCTCCTCTTCTGTTTAGCAGAGACCACCTGCACACCCCCCTCTCTTCCTCCTTTACGCTACGCCGCCGTAACTTAGGGAGCAAGTGCTTTGTGAATACAGCACTTGCCTCTCTAATTTACGGTGGTGTAGCGTATCTGAGATACGCTACGCCCACACAAAATTACGCCGCTCTACATGAATCTACCCAAGTGTGTCTGTAAGTACAAGGGGGGGAGGGGAGACAACGTACACCTCTACTCCTCACACACCCCCTCCATTCCTTACACCCCTTTCCTTCTTTTGACCCCCCTTCTCTTCCTTAGACCCCCAGACAGCCCCCTCTCTTGCTTTAACCCCCCCTTCTCTTCATCTCCCCCTCTATTGCTTTGACCCCCCCAGACACCACCTCTTATCCTCACCTCCCCCCTCTCTTTCTCACCTCCTCCCCCTCTCTTCCTCACCTCCCCCCCTCTCTTCCTCACCTCCTCCCCCCACTCTTCCTCCCCCCCTCTTCCTCCCCTCCTCCCCCCCTCTCTTCCTCACCTCCTCTCTCCCCCCTCTTCCTCACCTCCTCTCTCCCTCCACTTCCTCACCTCCTCCCCCCCTCTCTTCCTCACCTCCCCCCTTCTTTTCTCTTTCTCACTTCCGCCCTTTCTCTTCCTCACATCCCCCCTTCTCTTCTCTTCCTCACCTCCCCCCCTCTCTTCCTCACCTCCCCCCTTCTCTTCCTCACCTCCCCCCCTTCTCTTCCTCACCTCCCCCCTTCTCTTCCTCACCTCCCCTCTTCTCTTCCTCACCCCCCTTTCTCTTCCTCACCTCCCCCCTTCTCTTCCTCACCTCCCCCCTTCTCTTCCTCACCCCCCCCTTCTCTTCCTCACCTCCCCCCCTTCTCTTTCTCACCCCCCCCCTTCTCTTCCACCCCCCCTCTCTTCCTCACCCCCCTTCTCTTCCCCACCTCCCCCCCTTCTCTTCCTCACCTCCCCCTTCTCTTCCTCGCCTCCCCCCTTCTCTTCCTCACCTCACCCCCCCCCTTCTCTTCCTCATTTCACCCCCCCTTCTCTTCCTCACCTCACCCCTCTTCTCTTTCTCATTTCACCCCCCCCTTCTCTTCCTCACCCCCTTCTCTTCCTCACCTCACCCCCCTCTCTTTCTCACCCCCCTCCCCCCTCTCTTCCTCCCCCCCCTTCCCCCCTCTCTTCCTTACCCCCTCCCCCCTCTCTTCCTCACCCCCCCCCCATCTTCCTCACCCCGCTGGGGCATATGGGACCATCCCCTCTGAAGATAGTTGGCATGATTACCTGAATGGGTCACTTGCAACATTTGATATTAAAACAGAAGATCTACTTCATCTTACACAAGAACATAGATTGGAAGCTGTCTGGTATTGGGAAATGGTGGGTCACATTACAGGGTCATCTGTATGGTTGTGGGGGGCATATATTGTAGGGAGCCCCTTATGATGGGAACAGATGGGGAATCATATATTGCAGGTTGTTGGGTACAGGTGCCAATGGTAGAGAGAGTCACAGTTTGCAGGTTGATCCTTAATAAAGCTAAGAGGGGGGGGGGGGGGTGATCATCACAGATTAGGGGGGTGCTCATTACTAGATACATAAAGTTACTTGATAGTCAGTAATGTAAAAATGTTTACTAAATTGTATTCCTGTCTTTTGTAAAACAAATAAAAATGATTGAAGCAGAAAAAGACCAAGTAGTCCATCTTTTTTTTTTTGGTTTGTTTATTGTCTGAGTATAGATCTAGGTTTGCCCCAAACATGTTTGAAGCCATTTCCTGTTGACTGTGTCACTACCTCTGCTGGTAGTTTATTCCAAGCATCAACTACCCTTTTAGTAAAATTATACCTTATAATATTAGTTTAGAACTTTCCTCCAGTTGAGGTCATGTCCCTGTGTTCTTCATTTTATATTGAAAAAACGGACCTTCTAAAATGTGTTCACCCCCTTGATGTATTTAACCGCTTCCCACCCCAGCCCATAGTAATATGACGGCCGCAGGAGCCCTTCGTCCCTCCGGGCGGCCGTTATATGACATCCTGGGATTCCTGCATTGTGGAGCGCGCGCGCCGGCCGCATTACTGGGGACCCGGGCACCCGCGATTGCTCGTCACAGAGCCAGTGACGTATATCAGTATGAGGAGACTGAGGGTGTGTCCCTTGTGCATAGGGACACCGATCGGTTTCCTCCTTTTGTGAGTCCTTTCCCCCACAGTAAGAATCACTCCCTAGAGAACACATTAACCCCTTGATTGCCCCTAGTGTTAACCCCTCCCCTGCCAGTCACATTTATACAGTACTTGGTGCATATTTATAGCACTGTTCGCTGTTTAAATGTGAATGGTCCCAAAATAGTGTCAAAAGTGTCCGCCGCAATATCGCAGTCCTATCAAAAATCGCAGATCGCCGCCATTACTGGTAAAAAAAATATACAATATATCTTCACCTCCGCCCAGCATTATCCTCATCCCTCGCCACAATATATCCCCACCACCGCCCAGCATCATCCTCATCCCTCGCCACAATATATGCCCACCTCTGCCCAGCATCATCCTCATCCCTCTCCACAATATATCCCCACCTCCGCCCAGCATCATCCTCATCCCTTTCCACAATATATCCCCACCTCCACCCAGCATCATCCTCATCCCTCTCCACAATATATCCCCACCTCTGCCCAGCATCATCCTCATCCCTCTCCACAATATATCCCCACCTCTGCCCAGCATCATCCTCATCCCTCTCCACAATATATCCCCACCTCCGCCCAGCATCATCCTCATCACTTTCCACAATATATCCCCACCTCCGCCCAGCATCATCCTCATCCCTCTCCACAATATATCCCCACCTCTGCCCAGCATCATCCTCATCCCTCTCCACAATATATCCCCACCTCCGCCCAGCATCATCCTCATCCCTCTCCACATTATATTCCCACCTCCGCCCAGCATCATCCTCATCCCTCTAAACAATATATCTCCACCTCCGCCCAGCATCATCCTCATCCCTCTCCACATTATATTCCCACCTCCACCCAGCATCATCCTCATCCCTCTCCACAATATATCCCCACCTCCGCCCAGCATCATCCTCATCCCTCTAAACAATATATCCCCACCTCCGCCCAGCATCATCCTCATCCCTCTCCACAATATATCCCCACCTCCGCCCAGCATCATCCTCATCCCTCTAAACAATATATCTCCACCTCTGCCCAGCATCATCCTCACCCCTCGCCACAATATATCCCCACCTCCGCCCAGCATCATCCTCATCCCTCTCCACAATATATCCCCACCTCCCCCCAGCATCATCCTCACCCCTCTCCACAATATATCCCCACCTCCCCCCAGCATCATCCTCATCCCTCTCCACATTATATCCCCACCACCACCCAGCATCATCCTCATCTCTCTCTACAATATATCCCCACCTCTGCCCAGCATCATCCTTATCCCTCTCCACAATATATTCCCACCTCCGCCCAGCATCATCCTCATCCCTCTGAGGGATCCGGTAAGCGGTGGAGGGCGTGGGACAGCGGCGGGAGGGGGGCCCTCTCCCGCTGTCGATAACGGTGATCTTGCGGCGAATCTGCCACAGAGGCCACCATTATCGTTTACAGGACCGCTCAAAGAAAAGATAGATATCTCGTTTGTGGCAGCAGCTGCTGCCGTTACCGAGATATCCATCTTTAAAGCACCGACGTATATGTACATGAGCCGGTCCTTAAGTGGTTAATACAGTCATTTACCACCAGCACCAATGAATGAAGTCCATTTACCAGTAACACCAATGAACTGGGTTCATTTACCAGTTGCACCAATAGAGGTGATCCATTTACCGTTGATGCCAATAAATAGGGTCCAATTACACCAAAAAATGGGGTCCAATTACACCAATAAATGGGGTCCATTTCCAGTGACACCATTGGATGTGGTCCATTTACCACTTACACCTATAGATGTTTTAAAGTGACACCATTTAATGAGGTCCATTTACCAGTCACACCAATGAATGAGGTCCATTTACCAGTCACACCAATGAATGGGGTCCATTTACTAGTCACACCAATGAATGGGGTCCATTTACTAGTCACACCAATGAATGGGGTCCATTTACTAGTCACACCAATGAACAAGACTTCCAATGTGATGGGGGAATTTATACTGACCTCCAACATACAGCAGAATGTATAGAGATCTGTAGGGTGTCAGTCACACAGGTGTTGGGTCTTTATTCAGTAAATAGGCCGCTGGGGGGGGGGGGGCGTCTGTGCAATCAGAATGAATGTCTGTCTATGCAGCCGCTGAGCCCCCAAATACTGACATGGGCTGTTAAATCACAGGGAGATGGGCAGTAATATCAGGGGACACAACCATAGAGGAAGGAGATACCGGGGACATGAGGGGAAGTCATGTTGGGGCCACATGATGAGGACACAGAGATGATCCGCGCGGGCGCGGCCCCTGTACAGAATGACTCTGCATCAGTGTGGCCCCTGTACAGGATGACTCTGCATCAGTGTGGCCCCTGTACAGGATGACGCTGCATCAGTGTGGCCCCTGTACAGGATGACTCTGCATCGGTGTGGCCCCTGTACAGGATGACTCTGCATCAGTGTGCCCCCTGTACAGAATGACGCTGCATCAGTGTGGCTCCTGTACAGGATGACTCTGCATCAGTGTGGCCACTGTACAGGATGACGCTGCATCAGTGTGGCTCCTGTACAGGATGACGCTGCATCAGTGTGGCCCATGTACAGGATGACGCTGCATCAGTGTGGCCCCTGTACAGGATGACGCTACATCAGTGTGGCCCCTGTACAGGATGACTCTGCATCAGTGTGGCCCCTGTACAGGATGACTCTGCATCAATGTGGCCCCTGTACAGGATGACTCTGCATCAGTGTGGCCCCTGTACAGGATGACTCTGCATCAGTGTGGCCCCTGTACAGGATGACTCTGCATCAGTGTTGCCCATGTATAGAATGACTCTGCATCAGTGTGGCCCCTGTACAGGATGACTCTGCATTAGTGTGGCCCCTGTGCAGGATGACTCTGCATCAGTGTGGCCCCTGTATAAGTGTGGCCCCTGTACAGGATGACTCTGCATCAGTGTGGCCCCTGTACAGGATGACTCTGCATCAGTGTGGTCCCTGTACAGGATGAGTGCATCAGTGTGGCCCCTGTACAGGATGACTCTGCTGAACGGTTGTTTCCCTGATAAATATCACCATCACTTGTCTTTTCTCATTGTGCCGTGCCATTATCCATAGCAACCCGTATCATTATCCATAGCATTAGCAACCCATGTCATTATCCATAGCGTCTCTTGTCATTGGCCATAGCAACTCATATCATTATCCATAGCAACCTGTGTCATTACCCATAGCAACCCGTATCATTATCTATAGCAACCCTTATCATTATCCATAGCGACCCATGTCATTATCTATAGCCAGGGCTTTTTTTCTGGGGGAACTCGGTGGAACTCAGTTCCACCACCTTTGGCTCAGACCCTTTGGTGCCCGCTCACCACAATCACTTGTGAACACAGAAGTCTGGTTTCTGTGTTTACAAGTGACTGCTTTGTAACCCCCTGAACTCTGCACACTGTATGTAATGCAATTCTGGTATTTAATGCCCCTTTAAGGCCCTTCTACTGTTTGTGAAATCTGAACGGGTCGTGGTTGAGTTCCTGCACCTATTTTCTGAGAAAAAAAGCTCTGTCTATAGCAACCTGTATAATTATCTATAGCAAGCTGTGTCAATATCCATAGCAACCTGTATCATTATCTATAGCAACCCTTGTCCTTAGCGATAGCAACCCATGTAATTTTCCAAAGCAACTCTTGTTATTATCCATAGAAACCTGTATCATTATTAAGGTAATATGTAACATAAAAAAATGGTAATGGGAATATCATGTTTGTGATTATTTTATACATGTCTGCAAAAGAAAATGCAAAAACAATAGAGAACGGGTTAAAGTTTATTTTAAAAAAAAACTTTGGAGGTCACATGATTGCTGTAGGGGGCGGAGCTCTAATGTGCAGCCAGCTTTCCCAGGAAACATGTGTCCTCCACTCCCACCAGTCTATTAAATGTTTGTGACATTAAAGTTCATTGAGAAAAAAAAAGTGGAATGGAGGCCACATGTTTCCTGTGAAAGATGGAGCTCCAGTCTGCAGCCAGTCTCTTCTCCCCTGCTTTTACCAGACCCCTCCCCACTGGCTGGTTGTTATGGGAGCCAAGAACACGCTGCCTCCTCTCCTCTCCCCGCCCACCTAAAAGTCCCGAAGTTTAGTCTCACGAGACTCGCTCCCGGTTGCCAGGAGACGGGTGTTGCTTGTATCAGGGAGAGATAAACAGCCAACATGGTGAGTGAATGAATGTGATTGGGGGGCCTAATGTGTAGTGACACCAATGAGAATGGGGTCCATTTGACAAGTGACACCAATGAATAGGACCTCCAATGTGATGGGGGATTTATACTGACCTACAGCAGAATGTATAGAGATCTGTAGGGTGTCAGTCACACAGGTTTTGGGTCTTTATTCAGTAAATGGGCTGCTGGGGGGGCGTCTGTGCAATCAGAACGAATGTCTGTCTATGCAGCCGCTGAGCCCCCAAATACTGACATGGGCGGTAATATCAGGGGACACAACCATAGAGGAGATACCGGGGACATACTGGGGCCACATGATGAGGACACAGAGATGATCAGTGGGGCCCCTGTACAGGATGACTCTGCTGAGCGGTAAAATTATCATACTTTTTGTTTCCCCCAATTAAATATCATCTATAGCAACCCTTGTCACCATTCATAGCGACCTGTATCATTATCCATAGCATCTTGTGTCATTACCCATAGCGACCCTTGTCATTATCCATAGCAACCCTCGACATTATCCATAGCAACCCATGTCATTACCCACAGTAACACTTGTCATTATCCATATTGACCCTTGTCATTACTCATAGCAACCCTGGTCATTATCCATAGCTACCCATAATTATAATCCATAGCAACCCTTGTCATTATCCATAGCTACTGGTGTCATTACTCATAACAACCCATGTCATTAGCCATAGCAACCCCTGTCCTTATCCTTGGAAATCCCTTATTATAACCCATAGCATCTTGTATCATTATCCATAGCAACCCTTGTCATTTTCCATAGCAACCCTTGTCATTACCCATAGCGACTCTTGTCATTATCCATAGTGACCCATGTCATTATCAGTAGTGACCCGTGTCATTACCCATAGCAACCCATGTCATTATCCATAGCAACCCATGCCATTACCCATAGCAACCCTTTCATTATCCATAGCAACCCCTGTTCTTATCTACCCCTTATTATAATCCATAGCAAATTATATCATTATCCATAGCAACCCTTGTCATATATATATATATATATATATAAAGCATAGCAACCCATATTATTAATTATAGCGACTGGTGTCATTATCCATAGCAACCTGTACCAAATACCACCCTCTTGCCCCACTCACAGACCCCCCAAATACCACCCCTCCCTTCACTGACAGACCACTATCCCCCCTAATACCACCCCCTCTCTCCACTGACAGACCCCCAATCCCTAAAATACTACTCCTCTCCCCACTTGCAGATATCCAAACCCCCAAATTCCACCCCTCCCTCCACTGACAGACCCCGGCCCAATCCCCTCAAATACTGTCATTTCTTCTAAGGGAACCCAGTAGTAAAGCCTTTCGGCTTCACAGCCGATTCCTCTACTGTGCATGCGCCACGCTTTCTAATTGGTCTGGAGGCAGAGGAAGGAGGAGGTGGCCAAACTTCTGAGACATGGAACCGTGGCCCCTGTCTCCCAGAAGTGGGAAATGGTAATTGTAAAAATGTGGCATCGGAGGGGGGAAGGAGACGGATAAGTGGAAGTTCCACTTTTGAGTGGAACTTTGCTTTAAAATTTATTAAAAACACAAGACAGCTCTGCCTACCAGTGTGAAGTAAATGTCTTGTGTTGTATGTGACCTGTCCTGTGTTGACTCTCCAGCCTCCAAAGAAGAAGGGAGGAAAGAAGAAGGTGTCGGCGAAGGGGAAGAAGAGCCCCGGATTGGTGGATGGACTGTCCACTGAGGACATGAGCAAAGATCAGGTAGGTACTCCTTAATAGGAATGAGGTCAGCTAAGTGCGACAAAATGGTATTTGCCTCCAGTGGAACAAGTCTTCTAGTAACAGCAACTGTCATTCATCCACATAGGGCAGGGGGTGCAAATGCTCTGAGTCCCTGGTGCCCAACCTGTGGCCCTTTGTCCACACTCTGTGACCCTCATTTCCTCTATTAGCTCTGGAGTCTCTGACAGTCCTCTCCGTCATTACATATATATATATTTTTTTAAAGTGTGTATTTTGTGCGTGTACTCGAGAGAGGAGCCGGACTGCAGGAGTTAGGAGTAGGATGGCCTCCCCCAGAGGCAATCTGCCATCTTTCTCCATGCCCCCGGGTGGCAATGGCGGGTGTGAGGGGGGCCTCCCACACAGCCCGCCCTACCTGCTCCGCTTTGAAGCCCAACGGGGCAGAAGGACTCCCCTATGAGGGAGTGAGAGGATCTAGTCCGCTTAGCCAGCCCCGTTAGTCCTTCGCCTCTCTTTTTTAGAGACCGCGTGGCCAAAGTGCGTGCATGTTAACCCAATTTTGAGTGCGTGTAAGTGTGGTGTTTTTTTGTGGGAGGGGGGTGGGCATACTAAGCGCAGGCTTTCCTCGCATAGCACACCCACCGGGAGCCTGGCTGAGACCACCAAACTCAATTCACATGCAGCCGAGACCGAGATCCGAACCCTTAGCTGCAGAGGTGAACGGCTTGTCAGCGCAGTGCCAATCGCATTGAGCCACCGCAGCTCCCTATCATTACATATATTGAACATTATATGCAACCCTTTGGTGATGCCAGGGCCACGTTTGAGGCCCCCTTTGGCTCATACGTTGACAAGCACAGCTCTAGGAATAGAGATGTAAAATGTCCCGAAATTTTGAAGCCATGGGGGATTTTTTATTTTTTTCCTTTTTTTTTTTTGTTTTTTTCTGGAAAAAAAATGAATTTGAACAAAAATGTAAAAATAAAATCAGAATAGTTTTACCAATTTAAAGCGGAGGTTCACCCAAAAATCAACTTTCTGACATTAGATCCAGCATACGGCTAACATCTGCAGTATGCTGGGGTTTTTAATTTTTTTTTGTACTTATCGTTTTATGAGCCGTTGTTATCCGGCTCCGAGCGGGGAATTCTGCGGGGAATGGGCGTTCCTAAGCCAAGAGGAGTTGATTGACGGGCTGCTAAGGCACGTCACACATTCCGAAAATACCCGAAGTGACACTGCGGGTATTTTCGGAATGTGTGACGTGCCTTAGCAGCCTGTCAATTAACTCCTCTTGGCTTAGGAACGCCCATTCCCCGCAGGATTCCCCGCTCGGAGCCGGATAACAATGGCTCATAAAACAATAAGTACAATTTTTTTTTTTAAAACAGCATACTGCAGATGTTAGCAGTATGCTAGATCTAATGTCAGAAAGCTGATTTTTGGGTGAGCCTCCGCTTTAAAAAAGTATCCCAACAATCACTCAACTGTAGGAGATACAATAAGGAGCCCACAAGCAAACTAAACTTGATCCTTTCCGCTGCAGTGCCCCCTCGTGGCAGAAATGCATATCTCTCTTGTTTGGGAACTGCATTGAGAAGTACAGTGTTACTTGAACTGTATTCCAGGATTTGCTTGTCTTTAGCTAAGAGAACTTGTAATAATTTAAGACTTTAAATTCTCAGATTTTTTTTTTTTTGGAATCATACTTGCCTAGGTGGATGGTGCATCTTTCCCCCGCCGGATCTAAGACACCACCGTTCGCTCTGTTCTAAGGGGCTCCCTGAGCAGAGTGCTGGTGACTTTCCATAAAGAAACTGCTTTGAAAAAAGCCTGTTTTTCCCCCCCAATTTTTCATATTTTTTCTGCATGCCTTCCCCTCTCTATCTAGATACACCATATTCTGTATTCTGTCATTATTATATTATTAGGGTCACACTATTGTGGCTCAGCAGACCGTGTTTGCGTGAGTTTGGTATTCCTCTTATTTGAATGGGCTGCTGTGCAGGAAAAGGTTCCTGCATCATTTTTAAAATGCAGCAGCAGGGAAATCACATGGTACTTTTGCACAATGCGATATCCCAGTGGTTCCCGAGTGTGAACCCTCCTGCTCGTGTGACTGTACTGTACGCTGTAGATGTCATAGTTTTTAGTAAAGGTTCACTGAGGTCTGAGAACAGTTTCAGGGTTATTCTGGGGAAGAAGGTTGAGGGAAGCCGCTTTATGGATATAAAATTGTGTGATTTCTCTATAGCTGGAGGAGCACATAGTGCGCCTGCGAGAGGAACTGGACAGAGAACGTGAGGAGAGGAACTACTTCCAGCTAGAGAGAGACAAGATACACACCTTTTGGGAGATCACCCGCCGCCAGCTGGAAGACAAGAAATCAGAACTGCGGAACAAGGACCGCGAGATGGAGGAGGCGGAGGAGAGGCATCAGGTGGAGATCAAGGTAAGGACATCACTTCTTCTGTCACTTTACCACACCAACGTCTTCCTCAGAGCAACCAGACATTGTCATTCCTGTCCTTCACATATTAGTCTTGATGACACAATGGTGGTGGTGGTGGGGGGGGAGTTAGGGACAGACCCTACATGCCTCCCACTCACTCTGTCACCTTAACCAGTTCCTTACCGAGTCATGAATGACGTCGTCAGGAACCTTTTGCTTACCGGACAGCTAAGCAACAATTTTACTGCCCCCCCTGGCCGGACCAGACAGTACCAATACAACCAGATAGTGCTGTACACATGCTGCAGCATTTTTTACTTTGACTGCAGACTTTAATAGGCTGCACAACCAATCAAACTTACCCATTGAGTTCAAAGGGGTCACACCGTAACCGTGAGCCAAAAGCTCAACCTGCAGTTGTGGTACAGTGCTGCAATGTAACAGTGTCTGGGGTTTACATAACTGAGTGATCACTGAGTCGGCTTCTTCAGTAGATGATGACCTTGGATGATGCCTGAATAAAGATGGCTCTGTCCTACTGAAGAGAAAAGCAGATGGAGGCATTGTCAGAGGGAGAACGGTGATATCTGTGTGGGGTAATAAATAAAGGGTAATGCCACGCACACACAGTTGGAATTTCCGACAACAAATGTTCGGTGTGAGCTTGTTGTTGGAAAATCCGACCGTGTCCATTGGACATCTGCTGACGGGAATTTCCGACAACAAAAATTTTGAGAGCTGGTTCTCAAATTTTCCGACAACAAAAGATGTTGTCGGAAATTCCGACCGTGTGTACACAATTCAATGCACAAAAATCCTACGCATGCTCAGAATCAATTTGTCTCATTCTCGCAATCATTGAATTTATTTTTTCTCGGCTTGTCGTAGTGTTGTACGTCACTGCGTTCTTGACGTTCGGAATTTACGACAACATTTGTGTGACCGTGTGTATGCAAGACATGTTTGAGCCAACATCCGAAACAAAAATTGACGGTTTTCTTGTTGGAATGTCCGATTGTGTGTACGCGGCATTACACGTACACACTTCTTAGCATGCCTGGAAATGACATAAAAAAAATATCTCCATCCATCTATACAAGAAATATAATTTCCTGCTTGTGTGCTTGGCTCACTGATTTTTCCCAGAAGTTTGCACTAAGATACAAGTTATGCTGCGCACACACGACTGTTTTTCATGACGAAAAAAATGCAATTTTTTAATTGGATATTAAAAATTAGCATGTGTAGGCTCCAGATCATTTTTCTCGACAAGAAAAATGGGCATTAAAAATTTAGAACCTGCTCTATTTTTTTCTCGTTGTTTTTCTCATCGTGAAAAACGGTCGTGTGTACGCTTTAACGACGGGGAAAAAAAACGTGCACGCTCAGAAGCAAGTTATGAGAAGGGAAATTTGCATAATCAGCCCAAAGGGTGGCGCCATTCGAATGGAACTTCCCCTTTATAGTGCCCTCGTACGTATTGTACGTCACCGCACTTTGCTCAAACATTTTTTATCACGATCGTGTGTACACAAGAATTTGGGCATCCCTTGCAACAAATATTGAGATACTCTCAAAGGGAAATAATGTCTGAAGAGATTCAGACCTGCCACTTACCTCATTGAACCCTGCAAGTGCAGCAGCTGATTGATAATTATAAAGTCGCTACAAACAACAATTTCTTTAGAATAACAAAAGAGAGTTTGTTACAATCCCTGCAATGTACATAGATCACCCAGAGGGAGGGGTTTCTTCTCAACAAAAGTGGAGTTACTCTTTAAAGTGGAGTTCTAGCCTCTAATAAAAAAAAAAAGTAAAAGTCAGCAGCTACAATTGGTTTAGTTTTATCTTAGCCTGGACCTCTGCTTTAAAGCGGTTGTAGACCTTGTTTAGTAATTTTTACCTACAGGTAGGCCTATAATAAGACTTACCTGTAGGTAAAATGAATATCTCTGAAACAGTGCACGGTTTAGGAGATATTCACCCTGCATGCAGCTGCTGACGTCAGCGGCTCATGAGCTCTGAAGGTTCGGCGGATCATACCGGAATGGGGGACTCCCATGTGTATGAGCGGGAGTGACATCATCGCGGCTCTGGCCTGTCACAGCACCGGAGCATGCAAACCCGGAAGAAACGCAGAGGGAACATGTCAGCCCCCTCAGTGTTGACCAAGCACGCTGCGGGAGCTTCGTTCTAACGTAAGTATTTCATAATGTGATAGTATGCATACTAGCACAATATGCTATTGTCTTGCAGGGTTTTTTTTTCCAGTGGTTTACTATCACTTTAAGTAGACCTCTTATTTTTATTTTATTTTCCTCTTCAGGTATATAAGCAGAAAGTGAAGCATCTCCTGTATGAGCATCAGAGCAACCTCTCAGAGCTTAAAGCGGAGGGCAGTGTTGCTATGAAGCTGGCACACCAAGATCACCACACTCAGGAGAGCCTGCTAAGCAAAGATATGCGCGGTCTGCGGGTTGAGATCAAAGAGCAGGAGCTGGCCAATGAGATGGTGTTGAAGAATCTCAAAATGGTAAGAGAAAAGGGGTGGAGCTAAACAAAATTCTCAGCCGCAAACATTTGTTCACCTTTAGATAATCGCCCTTCACAGACTCCTAAAGTATTCCTGAGCTTTTGTTTTCACGTTTCTAATGGCGTCTCATTGTATTTGACAGAAACAAGATGAAGAAAGAACACAGCTAAGGAGTGACTTTGAGAGACAAGTAAAAGGTCAGTATTTTGATGACTGCAGGAGGCTCATACAGGATGAGGCAGGCTGGGTTTCACGTCCTTGATTGCCTCCATACACCCCCCAGTGTTCAGTCAATAGCTCCAATCCATCAGAAACTCCAACCACGTAATTTCCAGTTTATTTAAAACCTTAGTAATCAGAGATTTTGACAAAATTGGTGGTTGGACACAACACCAACAACCGATAACAGAGTCGGTTACGGGAAGACGAGGACAAAGTTGTCACCGCCTCGGAGGCGGCCATTTTATTGGCTAGTATCGGAGCGTAGTAAGAATCTCCACTGATAATATCATGCACCGGACTCTGTTTGGTTGCCAGTGTTGTGTCCAACCACCAATTCGTAAAAAAATTCAATTACTGCTGGTTTTAAATAAACCAGATGTTAAGTGGTTGGAGTTTCTGACGGGTTGGAGAACTTGACAGAACACCGGCTCCGCCCATCTGCAGGTCTGGAAGAAACATGGCGGCTTCGGAGAAGAGTGGACGTACGTTCGCTCTCCTCCCCTTCTTGCTGTGACCCGGAAAACGAAGTCTGTGACGTCTCTTCCGGTCTGCATCTAGGTCACCCCTGCTAGCTCAGACAGGAAGTAATGTTTTGCAATGCAATCTGCATTGCAAAACATTATGTGGAGTCCAATGGAGATATTGGGGGGTCTTTTAGACCTTGCATATCTCATTAAAGGGAACCTGTCACCTAAATATCATCACATAGGGGACTTTATTTGATTAAAAAAAAGTAAAATAAAGTAAAAAAGTATTAAAAATAAAAATAAGTTAGAGCAATAATTCTAACACAAGACCTCCTCTGTAACACTAAACTGATGACCTATAGAGGGCTTTTGAAGTTTCGCCTATAGAAAATATAGGATACTGAAGTTTGTCTCCATTTCACAGGTGCATACAATTTTAAGGCTTGGCATGTTCGGTATTTATTTACTCGGTGCAACTTCATCTTTTTATATTTTACCAAAGATTTGGGTAATTTTATTGCGTTTTTTTTACCCCCTAAAATACACAGTGTTTTCTACTGAAATGTTGCATTTCCTAGACCTTTGCGGTAACATCATGTGACATAAAAAATTGGAACTACCACTATTTTATTCTCTAGGGCAGTGGTCATCAATCCTGTCCTCAGGGCCCACTAACAGGCCAGGTTTTATGTATTACCTTGGGGAGATGCAGACTAGAATACTGCAATCACTGAGCAGCAAATGATATCACCTGTCATGTATTTCAGTTATCTTACAAACTTGGCCTGTTAGTGGGCCCTGAAAACATGGTTGATGACCACTGCTCTAGGGTGTCTGTTTTCAGGAGAGATATCATGTTTGGAGGTTTTGCATCATTTTTAGGGCTTCAATTTTTTTTAAACGTGTGCAAAAACGGCTCTGGCAGCAAAAAGGTTAATGCCACGATCTCTGACACTCCATTCACAGAAATTGAAAACAAGTATGAGAAAAAGATGCGCGTTCTGCGAGATGAGCTGGATCTGCGCAGAAAGACTGAGATTCATGAAGTGGAGGAGAGAAAAAACGGACAGATTAACACACTGATGAAAAACCATGAAAAGGCCTTCAGTGACATCAAAAATTATTATAATGACATCACACTGAATAATTTGGCTCTGATCAACTCGCTTAAGGTACAAGGAGTGAACAGGAAGTATGGATTCCAGACAGTATATATCAAAGCAGCCCACTACATCAAAAAAAAACATAGAATAAATGGCTGTTAATAATTAAAGAGGAGTTCCAGCCTGGAATTTTTTTCTTAAAAGTCAGCAGTTACAAAAACTGTAGCTGCTGACTTTTAAAATAAGGACACTTGCCTGTCCAGGGACCCCGCAATGTCGAAAATCCCTAGCCAATCGGCTCCAGGTGCAGGTGCCATCATCTTCACTAAGGGAAACAGGAATTGAAGCATTGCGGCTTCACAGCCTGTTTCCTACTACATGTGCGAGTCATGCTGCGCTTTCTGAATGGTCCCACTGTCTTCTGGGACCTTTGTGTGTCTCCCAGAAGGCAGCGGGGAAAAAGAGGAGAAGCCGGATATGTCATAGATCGGCGCACGATTTGAGGCGATCTTGCCCGGAAGTTGGAGCGGGTACCTGGTTTTGACAGGTATTCCTCCCCCCGAAAGGTGCCAAATGTGGCAGCGAAGGGGGGGGGGGGAAGCAAACAAATGTAGCGTCCCCTTTTGGGTGGAGCTCCACTTTAAGTATTGAAAATTAAGGTAGTATATCCATTTGCCGAATGCCTAACTGGGAAAATACGTAATTATTTTGATGTTTAATACTGGAGCTATGGCTGCAGCTAGATGCCCCGGTATTAAAATTTTCCTCAGGCAGCGGTCTTTTTGCTAAAAGTGATCCAAGGGGCCACCTTCTGCTAGTCCCCGTGGGCTTACCTGGCTGATCATTAAACCGCCAAGAACTGGTCCGACACTGGCTGGCCACAGAGGAAAGATGGCCTCCGCTTGTCT
This sequence comes from Rana kukunoris, assembly GCA_029574335.1. Classification (NCBI taxonomy): domain Eukaryota; kingdom Metazoa; phylum Chordata; class Amphibia; order Anura; family Ranidae; genus Rana; species Rana kukunoris. Next base: position 79,814 of record JAJQKJ010002647.1, read on the forward strand.
CTATAGCCTAGGAGGACTGCAGCGACGTCATGGTGTCACTTCCGGTCCCTGCCCAATGTAAACAAAGCTTTTTTTTTTTAAAAGAAGCATTAGATCAATGTTTTTTTTTTTTTTTCAAATAGAAAGAAAAAGCAGGGAAAAAAAAAGAAAATTAATGCAGCCACCACATTTTAGGGACTGATAAGCAAATATCTATAAAAAATGTACCTTGGTTTTAGTTGTATTTAGTTGTCTGGTTAAATGGAAAATTGGGATTAACCGTGGTGACAGAGAGGGCAATAGTCTATTGGCCTCCGCTCGTCTCTATGGCCTAGGACAGTGATGGCGAACCTTGGCACCCCAGATGTTTTGGAACTACATTTCCCATGATGCTCACCTACACTGCAAAGTGCCTGAGCATCATGGGAAATGTAGTTCCAAAACATCTGGGGTGCCAAGGTTCACCATCACTGCCCTAGGAGGACCGGAGCGATGTCATGGTGTCACTTCCAAGCTCTGCCCAATACGTTTTTTTTAAACGACTTAGATCAATGTTTTTTTTTTTTTTAAATAGAAATGAAAATTAATGCAGCCACCACATTTTAGGGACTGATAAGCTAATATTTAAAAAAAATTGTCCTTGGTTTTAGTTTAATTTAGTTGGCTGGTTAACCACTTAAGACCCGGACCTTTAGTCAGCTAAAGGACCCGGCCAGGTTTTGCGATTCGGCACTGCGTCGCTTGAACAGACAATTGCACGGTCGTGCAACGTGGCTCCCAAACAAAATTGGCGTCCTTTTTCCCCCACAAATAGAGCTTTCTTTTGGTGGTATTTGATCACCTCTGCAGTTTTTATATTTTGCGCTATAAACAAAAATAGAGCGACAATTTTGAAAAAAAATTCAATATTTTTTTACTATTTGCTTTAATAAATATCCCCCAAAAATATATAAAAACATTTTTTTTTTCCTCAGTTTAGGCCAATACGTATTCTTCTACCTATTTTTGGTAAAAAATCGCAATAAGTGTTTATCGGTTGGTTTGCGCAAAATCTATAGCGTTTACATAATAGGGGATAGTTTAATTGCATTTTTATAAAAAAAATATTTTTTACTACTAATGACGGCGATCAGCGATTTTTTTCGTGAATGCGACATTATGGCGGCCACTGTGGCGGCGATCGGGTCCGCGAGTCCCGGAGCTTCGGACCAGGTCGCGGGAGCGTGCCCGCGACCCACGGCGGGTTACTAGCACAGGACGTACCTGTACGAGCATGTGCCCAGCCGTGCCATTTTGCCGACATATATGTACAGGAGATGGTCCTTAAGTGGTTAAAAGAAAAATTAGGATTACCCATGGTGACAAAGAGGGCAATAGTCTATTGGTTGGAGGTATTTTGTCGTTGTCTGTTCTCCATCAGATTAAGCCTAATGTGTTCCTACTCACAGGAACAAATGGAGGAAATGCGGAAGAAGGAGGACCGTCTGGAGAAGGAATCAGCTGACCTCCAGTTACAGAATCGCAGGCTGGCTGAACCGCTACAAAAGGCCCGAGAGGAGGTGGCAGAACTTCAGAGACAACTGGCCAACTATCAAAAGGACAAGACATCCCTGGCTGTAAGTACAACTTTACATTTCATGGTGAAAGGCATTGGCGGCTGGTGTTTTTTTTGGGGGGGGAGTCATCCGCCTCACTGTTGAATATTAATTTGCTATTGTCCCACAAGTGGGTGGGCTCGGGGTGCAGTGCTCTGCGCCCCAAGCCCACCCTTTTTTGAAGCCTATTAGAGCCTCTGGCTTTAATCACATGCTTAAAAAAAAAGAAAAACCCCATTGGAATCCATGCGTCTGGCGCCCTGCTTGTAGATTAGGGGGCTGGATGCATGGCTAGCGGAAGGGCGCCTGTCCACCCCTAAGGGACGGGCCGCCACGGATGAAAAGTACATTAATATTAGTCTTGTGGAGCCTGCTGTTTAGCCGCTTGATTCGTTTATACAGGCAGTAGGAGGGGCAGTTCCCCATGCTGCCCTCTAGTACTTCTACCTGCCTGCCTCTTCGATTAGCGAGCCAGAGGCTAAATCGGCCGGTAGCGGCCGTTTACCATAGAGCTGACCGAGGACCAGATGGTCTCAGCAATCTCTATGACCTTCTGAAGCCGAAGTGATGTCATGACGTCACTTCCGTCACCAGCAGATGTAAACACTGGGCCAGATTCTCAGCGGCGCTACGACGGAGTATCTCAGATACCCCGTCGTATCGCCGTTTTTTTTTGCCGGGTATCTATGCGAGTGATGCTTAGCATCACTTTGGCATAGATACGCTTCAACATCCGACAAGTGTAATACCATTACACTTGCGGATCGTAGTTGTAATGACAACTCCGGCCACTAGGTGGCCTTTACGTTGTTTTCTCATTTGCATATGCAAATGAGGCTAGTACGCCGATTCCCGATCGCTTTTACGCCGCCCCGTCGTCGCGTACAACGTTTTCGTCCGTGTAAAGTTACCCCTGCTTCTATGAGGAGTAACCTTACGAAGTTCCGTCGGATGCCGTCGGATGCCATGTTAAGTATGGCGTTGGGTCAGCGTCGGCTTTTTGCGTCGCTTACGTCGTTTTACTAGCTCGTTCGCGAATATAGCATTGCGTAAGTGACGATCACGTCATTTTGACGTCGGTTTCAACGACGCTTTCCGACGTGAGCTGGAGCATGCGCACTGGGCTTTTTCCCCGGCCGGCGCATGCGCAGTTCGTTCGACGCGGGGGCGCGCTTAATTTAAATACAAGCGGCCCCATTTGAATTATGCGGGCTTACGCTGGGCCATTTCTGCTACGCCAACGCAAACTAAGGAGCACATGCTTAGAGAATACGGCACTTGCTCTAGTACGATGCGGCGGCGTAGTGTAAATGGCTTACGCTACGCGGCAAATTTCTTAGAGAATCTGGCCCACTGTCTTTTTTTTTTTTTTTTGCTGGAAGGCCTGAGATCTTTTTTTTTTCATCTCAGGCTTTCCAGCCAAGAGGTGAGATGTGGGGACTTAAAGACCCCAGATCTCTATGTCATGCCTTATTCTTATTACAAGGGATGTTTACATTCATTGTAATAGGTATAAAAGCTATCAATTTTTTTTTTTCAAAGGAAAGTGTAAAAATAAAATAAACAACATTAAAAAAATAAGTAAATTGCCCCCGTCCCCACATGCGCGCATGCAGAAGTGAACGCATATGTAAATGGTGTTCAAACTACACATGTGAGGTAGCACCGTGAACGTTGGAGCTAGAGCAATAATTCTAGTGCAATTCTGTAACTCTAAAATGGTAACCTATAAAAATGTTTAAAGTGTAGCCTATGGAGGTTTTTAAGTACTGACGTTGCTTTTTCATGCCATTATTTATGTTGGAAATACGGTACATACACTCATGAACCTGCCTGACGGCCACCAGACTCGAGGCATCCAACTCCTCTCACTCCCTAAACACCTTCCTGTCACTGCACATCATGTCACAAAGCTCAGCACCGCGGAGGCAACAGCTTATCAATAAATGATGATAAAAACTGTTCCTTTTATCCCTGCAGAGTACAAAAGCACGTCTGAAATGCACAGAGAAGGAGCTCAATGATCTGAAATGGGAACACGAGGTGTTGGAACAAAGATCCCAGAAGGTGAAGATTGAATGAAGTGCAGATCTGCGGTTCAGGATAATGTATTCTAGAGTTTAGGCACTAGGTGACCATACTAAGTGTAGCTCCACAGTACATCAGGGTTGGTCAAATTTCAGATATACACTATATTGCCAAAAGTATTGGGACACCTGCCTTTGTACGCACATGAACTTTAATGGCATCCCAGTCTCGGTCCGTAGGGTTCAATATTGAGTTGGCCCTCCCTTTGCAGATATAACAGCTTCAACTCTTCTGGGAAGGCTGTCCACAAGGTTGTTTTATCTAAGTGAAATCCTATAGCTAGTGTAGTTTGGTAGCTGGCAACCAACTAGGTGGCACTGTCATACTGTATAATGTGTGATTACATAGTTTGCAAGTCCAAACCTTTATACACAAATAATAAAAAAAATTGTGTTAGCAAAATTAGAGACTGTGAAGATTTCATAAAAGCTGGCTATAAACGCTACCGATTTGACATAGGTGAACTGGCCTTTTAACTATTGCTGTCTGTGTATAAGGAATTCTTGTTGTTCCCCCTAATACAGATACAAGTGGAACGAGATGACCTCTACAGGAAGTTCACAGCCGCCATTCAGGAGGTTCAGCAAAAGAGTGGCTTCAAGAATTTGCTGCTGGAACGGAAGTTACAGGCGCTCAGCGACACCCTAGAGAAACAAGAGGCACAGCTCAATGAAGTGCTCGCAGCTTCCAACCTGGACCCCACCGCCCTCAGCGCTGTCACCCGCAAACTAGAGGCAAGTTTTCTATTGATATCTGAAATGGGGCCAATGACTCATGTTAGCTTTTGTTTGTGTCGGCACTGTTTCCCTCCCTATACAGATCAATAGGAATGCAAAATCATCTTGAAGCAGGTTAATACAGCTTAGTACATGGGTTCTCGGGACCCACTGACAGGCCAGGTTCGCAAGATAACTGAAATACACCATCATTTGCTGCTCAGTGATTGCAGTAGTCTGCTTCTCCTCATGGTAATACTTAAAATCTGTCTGGTTAGTGGATCCTGAGGACAGAAGTCGAGGACCACTGGGTTAGTAGGTCAAATACCCATCGACTCTAGCTGTCATATATTTGACCAGTAGAGGGCAGCACTATGGCAGAGCATCCTGGCAGTTGTATGAACAAGCTAAACTAAAAGGAACCTGACAGAGTAGAGGTACAAATAAGGGGAGATTTACTAAAACTGGAGCACTCAGAATCTGGTGCAGCTCACCATGGTAACCAATCAGCTTCTAACTTCAGCTTGTGCAATTACGCTTTGACCTGGAAGCTGATTGGTTTCTATGCACAGCTGCACCAGATTCTATGTGCTCCAGTCTTATGGCCCGTACACACGATCCGAATATCGTACAACGGATCGTACAAATTTTTCCGCTTAATAGTCGCAAGTAAAATTAAATAGGTTATTAAAGTCACGAAATTTCTCGTACGACAAAAAAAAAAAATCGGAAGTGATGTCATGTGTTGTAATGTATTTTTATTTGGAAAGACAGTGTTCAATTTACCCTCCTTTCTAAGCACCACCCAGCACTTAGGAGATATAAGGTTTGGGTGTCAATGATAGGAAAACAATAAACAGTTGATGAATTCTATACAATAATGGGAGATTAATCCCAAGATTACATAACAATAGTTAGCAGCTGCTTAAATTGAAAGATATGGATAAACAACAAAAAGTAAAAGAACCAAAAAATAGTCCAAATATAAATTGCAGCAGCGCTCATCGTTCTCACTGAAGAGAGAAGAGAACAGACTTCTTTATGAGGTGAGAGTCACAAAGGAAAAAACATGCCAATCTAATGAAAAAGAGTGTTCATAGAGGGGAGGAGATTGTGCACTGTAGATGACAAAGATGAAATTAATCCTCTTATCAGTCCACCAATATGACACCACGTGACCAGGGCAGGACTTAGGGTGGTGGGGGCCCCTGGGCTTGAGTGTTGAAGGGGCCCCCTGGAGCGAGGGGGGGGATCATAGTTGTTGAGCGGGGGGGTGCCCATTAAAGTTGTTGAGCGGGGGGGGGGGGGGGCGAATTGAAGTTGTTGAGCGGGGGGCCATTAAAGTTGTTGAGCGGGGGGGTACACATTAAAGTTCTTGAAGGGGGGTTGCCATCCGGGGGCCCTGGAGACCTCTGGTCCCTTTAATAATAATATTTTATAAATATATAAATAAAAAAAAGTGGAGAATACTGTCCGGGGCCCCTGGGGACCTCCGGACCCCTAAAAAAAATATTTAAAAAAATAAACATTTATAAAAAATACATAAAAAAGGGAGGTTGCCATCCGGGGGCCCTGGGGACCTCTGGGCCTTTTAATAAAAAATAAAATATAAACAAAAATAAAAAAATAAACATTTATATAAATATATAAAGTAGGGGTTGCTGTCCAGGGCCCTGAGGGCCTCCGGCCCCCTGGGGACCTCTGGACCCCTAAAAAAAAAAAAAAAAATTGGGCGGGGCCCATGGGCTTGAGCCCAGTCAAGCCCAATGGTAAGTCCGGCCCTGCACGTGACATCAGAAGACCCCTCTTGGGGATGTGCTTACCACAATGATAGGTAAAGCTGACCTTTAACACCACCAGATATCTCTTTCTCCTTCTTGGAATCTCCTTACAAAGCATATGAGTCTGGATACAACTCGGGTTCATGCAAATAATAACAGAGAACGCTCCATAGCATAATACTGTTTGTGTTTATTAAATGTAATGATCCCAGTACCCCCCCCTTCTTCATATGTACGTACACATTCAAAGTAGGCAGATGTGCAATACAAGCGCTATAGTGAGGGATGTGTTTACCACCAGCCGTCCGTCCATAGAGCACACTACTGGTTAAGCCTCAATATAGCGCACTCGTCACTTCCGGGTATCGCGATGAGTCACAGCCCTGACGTTTCGTCAAATCCGGACTTCTTCAAAGGGTGTGAAGAAGTCCGGATTGGAGCAAATAGAATCTGGTGCCGCTGTGCATAGAAACCAATCAGCTTCCAGGTTTTATTGTCAAAGCGTTAATTGCACAAGCTGAAGTTAGAAGCTGATTGGTTACCATAAAGAAGTCTGTTCTCTTCAGTGAGAACGATAAGCGCTGCTGCAATTTATATTTGGACTATTTTTTGGTTCTTTTATTTTTTGTTGTTTATCCAATGTATTTGTATTGTATTTTCGGACGACAACTGTACTGACTAAACGAAAATCGTACGATCTGACATCGTACGAGGAAAATTTTTGTGCTTGTCCGATCTAATAATATCGGATGAACTGTCGTAAACGGTTCTCGAAAGTAGTGTACACACGATCCGAAAATCGTGCGATTCTTCCATGGACGATTGTTTTCGTCCTATATTCGGATCGTGTGTACGAGCCATTAGGAAATCTCCATGTATGTCACTGCTCTGCTGATTGGCAGGTGATTGCAGGCTAACAAGAGGAGAATAAGGGGGGATATGATCAACATGTACAAATATATAAGGGGTCCATATAGTGAACTTGGTGTTGAGTTATTCACTTTAAGGTCAACACTGAGGACAAGGGGGCACTCTTTACGTCTGGAGGAAAAGAGATTTCACCTCCAAATATGGAAAGGTTTCTTCACAGTAAGAGCTGTGAAAATGTGGAACAGACTCCCTCCAGAGGTGGTTCTGGCCAGCTCAGTAGATTGCTTTAAGAAGGGCCTGGATTCTTTCCTAAATGCACATAATATAACTGAGTACTAAGTTTTGTTGGTAAAGTTGATCCGGGGTAAATCCGATTGCCTCTCGGGGGATCAGGAAGACATTTTTTCCCCTCCGGTAGCAAATTGGATCATCGCTCTGCTGTTTTTTTTTGCCTTCCTCTGGATCAACTGTGGGTATGGAGTTGGGTGTATGGGATTGTACTGTGTTTTATTTTGTTTGTTTATTTTTTTTTTTTTATGGTTGAACTGGATGGACTTGTGTCTTTTTTCAACCTGACTAACTATGTAACTATGTAACAAATGTACGTCACTTCGCTGCAGGTTAACTATGACAATACATTTTGACACCATCCCATTCAAACTACCAGTGACATTTTAATGGCAAGTCCATTAGATCATAATTTGAATTTAGTTCATATTGCCAGCCTGGCATGCTGTTAATGCTCAAATAAATCCTTTTTTCTTTTTCTTTTTTGGGGGGAAGGGGGTTTCATAGAGAGAGGAAGGGTCACAGCCTCCACCAGGATTATGAAAACAAACACAAGTGGGTACCTCAATCTAGATCTAGTGATTTATTAAAAAGAATAAAAGACAATAAAAATGCAGATACTAGCTAAAAGTGTCTCAAGGTATGTCATAGACCCATATAGACCTTCAAAAGGACTCAGCTGGGTGATGGTGACAGGAAGTGGAGGGGGTGTGGCTGCATGTTTTGGGGCAGACAGATTTGCTACTTTCGCTACACCTAGATGGAGACGCTCTCTTGTGTTTGCTTTTCATATGTGCATTAAAGTGATTGTGATGGATAATTTTTTATACTTTTTTAAATAACAAACACGTCATACTTGCCTCCACTGTGCAGTTCATTTTGCACAGAGTGGTCCCGATCCACCTGTTCTGGGGTCCCACAGGGGCTCCTCCCCGCAATAGATAACCCCCTCCTGGAAGCTCTCTCCCGAGGGTGTTACCCTGCGGGCGTGCTCCCGTGTCATACACTCGGTGGCCATAGCCGCCGAGTGTATGACTCGGCCACGGATTTGATTGACAGCAGTGGGAGCCAATTGCTGTGCTGCTTTCAGTCTATCCAATCAACACAGAGATTCCGTGGAGAAGAGGATGCTGGGGACGCGCAGAGCAGGTGAACTGGCTCAGGGGAGTAAAATGGGGGGGCTGGGGGGCCCGTTATTGCCAGGTGTTTTTTCACCTTAATGCATAGGATTCATTAAGGTGAAAAAACACAAACCTTTACAAGCCCTTTAAGAGTTTAAGACCTAAACTGAGGGGAGCTGCATCACTTCACCTGGTGTTCCCTGCCACTCTCCTGACCCCCTTATCTGCCCCGTTAAATGACGGTTGGGCTCTAATTAGTGCAATAGCTTATTATTTTTCTTCAGTCAAGATTATTGCTGCATGTGTCCCCACTACAGAGATTTCTTTTTATTCCTGTTCTGTTAAAAAGGAGTCAGAGGATCAGGAAATTACGAGAAGTCTTTGCAATTGGGCTATAGATGGCCACAAAGCACTCTTTCTTATTCGGCTTCGTTCATATAGATGTCGCATGCAGATGTGGTGAAGAGCCGCGGCTGGAAGTAGCCGCACCTTATTCTATCACCGCATACTCACTAGAAAGCTGCATCAAGTTTGTATGCGGTCAGAATCATCAGCCTTGGACACAAAATGTCTGTGTTAAGGGCCAGTCAGGCGGAATAATTGCATGTAACTTCTTGAAACACAGCGGCCCTGGGCATTGACTTGTACACAGTACAAATCTGGCCGTGGCTGTTTGCATACAACGTGTGTATGGCAGAGACGCTGATCACCAGTATGTATAAGGCCTTAGCCTGGGGAAGGGTAGAACGTATGTGATTTTTTTATTTTTTTTGCCTTCCTACCCTGGTAAACTTTGACCCAAGTCCCAGTCCCAGTGTTATAAGGGGAGAAAACGAAGGAAAATCTTGCCAATGGGGACAAAGCAGCAATAAAACCCGACAGAGGGTCTTCTCTTTCCCCACTTTATTTATCATTTAAAAAGAGGATCTGCTTTTAACTCCAGAGACTGCAGTGGCAGACGCGGGGAAGGCTTAGGAGCAGGCAGGGGCGGACTGACCATTGAGGAACTCGGGCACTGCCTGAGGGCCCCATGCCACTAGGGGGGCCCCATCAGGGTTGCAAGGCTCATTAAAACCAGGGACAGTATGTAAAAATCTGTGTTTTTTTTTTACATCTGTCCCTGATATGTCCAAAACCTACATGCTTTTGATGTGATTTTAGCTGCCCCGCCTCTGTACTGCCACCTGGCTTGGTGGCCATCTGTAAGCCCGGGGGCCCCATAATCTTCTATTGCCCGGGGGCCCCATGAGTTGCTAGTCCGCCCCTGGGAGCAGGTGAGAAGTTGGAGGTGTACCACCCCCTCCCTTCCCATATCCTCAGATGAATTTCCTTTGGGTTGGGAGTTTTGGGAACTCCCATTGTTTTGTGATTAATGTTCAGATGGAATTTTGTGAGCATGCCAGCGTTGTATCATATATCACTTTCCCGCTATAAATCAGCATGTCCTCCTTTTTTCCTTACACAGGATGTATTAGACTCTAAGAACAACGCCATAAAGGACTTGCAGTATGAACTGGCCAGAGTGTCCAAGGTAAGAGGGACTTTGAAGGAGACGTCTGCTACTCTGCTGTATGTATCTCAGGACCTGTCCTCATTGTGTGCCCACACCCGGCTCTGTAACACTGGAAGGTAGAAGGTGACCCTATTGTTGTTCCTACAGTGCATCTGGAAAGTATTCACAGCGCTTCACTTTTTCCACATTTTGTTATGTTACAGCCTTATTCCAAAATGAATTAAATTCATTATTTTCCTCAACATTCTACAAACAATACCCCATAATGATAATGTGAAAGAAGGTTGTTTGAAATCTTTGCAAATTTATTCAAGATAAAAAGGAAAAAATCCCATGTACATAAGTATCAAGCCTTTGCCATGGTACTCAAAATTGATCCTTAAACTGCCTGTGATTGAACATGATTTGGAAAGGCTATGTAATGGTTTTGCACAGATCACCCCTGATCAGTCCTCAGTGCTACTAGACCTCCCCCGCCGCCCCATCCCTGCACTGGGCTTTGATTGACAGCAGCAGGAGCCAGTGGTTCCCACTACTATCAATCCTCCCTGTGAGGAGGGAGAGAGCAGAGACAGACGCTGCTTTTATGTACAGCACTGGATGGAGATCGGGTTAAGGTAGGTATAAGGGAAATTTGGACACAATAGGTTTTTTACCTTAACTCAGAGAAAGCATTTAGATCAAAAACTTTAAGGCTTTAGAACCAAGCCGCACGGCAACTGAGTACAATGCATGTGTTTGCAGTGCCCTGGTTCAACTATCGCCGCCGAGCCACCTGTCTATCTCCACCACACATTGCTTTTTTAGAGAGGCAACAAGGACTGCCACATGAGAGAGAATGTTTCTGGTCCCACTGTGTGTACCTAATCACTGTCTGTTGATCTTTTCCAGGCACACAATGACCTGCTCCGGACATATGAGGCCAAGATGAGGGCATTTGGCATCCCTGTGGATGAGCTGGGATTTAAACCTATGGAGTGTCTGGTTCTTGGACAGACCATTGGCCAAGGCCCGGCCGGACTGGTAGCCGCCAGCACCTAAAGCTTTTTCTCCAGGAGGATGGAAAGAGCATCCAGACAGCTGGCACAGGACCTTTTATATTACATGGCAGTTTTAACAACAATTCACCAGCTATTACCAGCGCAAATGACCAAGCCGATCAGTGCAGCCTTCCACCTTCAGTTACAGACTCTCCTTGTTTAACGATTGCTCAGACTTACGACCAGCTCTTACTTTTCATTTTTGGGCACTGAACATCATTGTATTGTACAGTACACAATTTTTGTTGTTTATATTTTTGTGTTCTGTACTTGGAGTTGGGTTTAGACCTTTATTAGAATACAATACAGTAGTTAAGAATGCTTAAACTATTGATTTCTTGTGGCTCTTTGTTTAATGACCAATTACTTTAACGACCTGGTCACTGGAACAGCACCTGGTCGTTAAATGAGGAGAGCCTGTGCTTTCAAATAAATAATCAGAATTGCCAGCATTGGAGTGCCTTTAACTAATTGTTGTTAAAATAAGTTGTGCTAAGTGGGATCTGTGTTTCCCTTCTAAGGCTGGATTCACACTTGTGTGTGAATTTCAGCTCTCTTATCTCTGCAGAGAGATAAGAGAACTGTTCAGCAGATCATCTCTGCTTTTAGCTGCGAATTTGGAGACCTGGGAGAGGGGAGGGGGAGGGGGGAAGTGTATTGAGGTGAATGAGAGAAATCCTGAAGAGAAATGAACACAGCTGCGAATCAGATGCGTGGCCATAGAAGATAATGGGTCTGAATTCGCACCTGAGCCGCCGGGCAATGCCTAGAAAATGCACACGTTTTTTCGGCAATGCGCAGTGCGAATGCATCGCATATATATATATATATATATATATATATATAGTGCCTTGCGAAAGTATTTGGCCCCCTTGAACTTTGCGACCTTTTGCCACATTTCAGGCTTTAAACATAAAGATATAAAACTGTAATTGTTTGTGAAGAATCAACAAGTGGGACACAATCATGAAGTGGAACGAAATTTATTGGACATTTCAAACTTTTTTAACAATTAAAAAACTGAAAAATTGGGCGTGCAAAATTATTCAGCACCTTTACTTTCAGTGCAGCAAATTCTCTCCAGAAGTTCAGTAAGGATCTCCGAATGATCCAATGTTGACCTAAATGACTAATGATGATAAATAGAATCCACCTGTGTGTAATCAAGTCTCCGTATAAATGCACCTGCACGGTGATAGTCTCAGAGGTCCGTTTAAAGCGCAGAGAGCATCATGAAGAACAAGGAACACACCAGGCAGGTCCAAGATACTGTTGTGGAAAAGTTTAAGCCGGATTTGGATACAAAAAGATTTCCCAAGCTTTAAACATCCCAAGGAGCACTGTGCAAGCGATAATATTGAAATGGGAGTATCAGAACTCTGCAAATCTACAAAGACCTGGCCATCCCTCTAAACTTTCAGCTCATACAAGAAGACTGATCAGAGATGCAGCCAAGAGGCCCACGATCACTCTGGATGAACTGCAGAGATCTACAGCTGAGGTGGGAGACTCTGTCAATAGGACAACAATCAGTCGTATACTGCACAAATCTGGCCTTTATGAAAGGGTGGCAAGAAGAAAGCCATTTCTTAAAGATATCCATAAAAAGTGTCCTTTAAAGTTTGCCACAAGCCACCTGGGAGACACACCAAACATGTGGAAGAAGGTGCTCTGGTCAGATGAAACCAAAATCGAACTTTTTGGCAACAATGCAAAACGTTATGTTTGGCGTAAAAGCAACACAGCTCAACACCCTGAACACACCCTGATCCCCACTGTCAAACATGGTGGTGGCAGCATCATGGTTTGGGCCTGCTTTTCTTCAGCAGGGACAGGGAAGATGGTTAAAATTGATGGGAAGATGGATGGAGCCAAATACAGGACCATTCTGGAAGAAAACCTGATGGAGTCTGCAAAAGACCTGAGAATGGGACGGAGATTTGTCTTCCAACAAGACAATGATCCAAAACAAAGCAAAATCTACAATGGAATGGTTCACAAATAAACATATCCAGGTGTTAGAATGGCCAAGTCAAAGTCCAGACCTGAATCCAATCGAGAATCTGTGGAAAGAACTGAAAACTGCTGTTCACAAACGCTCTCCATCCAACCTCACTGAGCTTGAGCTGTTTTGCAAGGAGGAATGGGCAAATATTTCAGTCTCTCGATGTGCAAAACTGATAGAGACATACCCCAAGCGACTTACAGCTGTAATCGCAGCAAAAGGTGGCGTTACAAAGTATTAACTTAAGGGGGCTGAATAATTTTGCACGCCCAATTTTTCAGTTTTTTATTTGTTTAAAAAAGTTTGAAATATCCAATAAATTTCGTTCCACTTCATGATTGTGTCCCACTTGTTGATTCTTCACAAAAAATTACAGTTTTATATCTTTATGTTTGAAGCCTGAAATGTGGCAAAAGGTCGCAAAGTTCAAGGGGGCCGAATACTTTCGCAAGGCACTATATATATATATATATATATATTATAATGTTATGCAAATTGGATGCGGTTTAAGCTGCAACCAATTTGCATAGGTGTGAACCCGGCCTTAATGCCACCTAGGATGATACGGCCTCCAGGGTAGTTATTACCCCTTCCAATCACATTCAGAATTTATCTGCTCTTATCGAGCAATCACAATCTGGAAACCAGACATAATACTGTAGAAAGGTTTTAGCCTGTATTTGATATCTCCTTTCTTTTTACTGGAACACTTTCCAATTTTGTTATTTCGTGTTTTAAAAAAAAAAAATTATGCTATTTTATTTGAGTATATTGGATCGATCATCCTTTCCTCAGAGTATACCTCTATATCAGTGGTTCTTAACTCCTGTCCTCAGTACCCTTTAACAGGCCAGATTTTAAGTATTACCTTGGGGAGATGCAGACTAGAATACTGCAATCACTGAGCAGCAAATTATATCACCTGTGATATATTTCATTTTAGGGCTGCAACTAACGATTATTATCATAATCGATTAGTTGGCCGATTACTGTTTCGGTTGGGTATTGCTATTGAGCACCCCATATTCCTTTCCATGTGATCACTTTTATCTATGTCATATTTTTGTTTATGCCTTTTAATAAAACCTTTATTGGTTTAATTGACCTGCGCAATTGGAGCCCCTTTTTTCTAGCTTCTATATTACTCATCCCATGGTCCTATTGGACCTTTAGCCACGTTTATTCCTGCACTCTACGATCAACGGCTTAGGAATTCATCCGGATCCTGCGGTGTCGCTGCAGCACGCCATCCAAGCATTTGCTGGTTCCTGTTGCCTACACCAGTTGGAGTTTCAGTTATAACAGTCCTATCCCGGTTCCAAAAGACCACAACGCCTTACTGACTCTTTGCATTAGAATCCAACTCATCTGGTAAGCGTGTTTATACTTACCTCATACTTCTGATGTGATTATGATCTCTATAGATCCCTACAGACAACCTGAATATCCGTTTGCACCAGTCATCAGACAGAAGCCCATTTAACTTTGATGTTATAGACTTTTCAATATTCAACATTATATTGAGCACGGTTTTGGCTACTTGATCACCTTTGTTGGTAGTTCACGTATATGTACACTTACTACTAATGTTGTTGCCTCACATGGTACCATACATTGTATTTCTTTAGTTCACTAGCGCTACATTTTTTTGTTTACTGTTTCGATTAATCGGATAATAGCCTTTAACTAGATGCCGACCGCCCGCCGTCATATTACTGCGGGACGGTGGCAGTGCTGGGCAAGAGCACGTAGCTCTACGTCCTATCTTTTTTGGCCGCTAGAGGGCGCGGGCGCGATCGCCGCCGGGCACGCGCGCTCGTTCGTTACAGAGCGGGGAACGAGAGCTGTGTGTGAAAACACACAGCCCTCGTTCCTGTCAGCGGGGGAAAAGCTGATCTTCCGTTCATACAATGTATGAACGGAAGATCAGTGATTCCCCCTAGTGAGTCAACCCCCCCATACAGTTAGAACACAAATAGGAACATACTTAACCCCTTCCCTGCCCCCTAGTGTTAACCCCTTCACTACCAATGGCATTTTTATAGTAATCCAATGCATTTTTATAGCATTGATCGCTATAAAAATGCCAATGGTCCCAAAAATGTGTCAAAAGTGTCCGATGTGTCCGCCATAATATCGCAGTACCGGAAAAAAACGCTGATCGCCGCCATTACTAGTAAAAAAAAAATGTTAATAAAAATGCCATAAAACTACCCCCTTTTTTGTAAACGCTATAAATTTTGCGCAAACCAATCAATAAACGCTAATTGCGATTTTTTTTACGAAAAATATGTAGAAGAATACGTATCGGCCTAAACTGGGGAAAAAAAACGTTTTTTTAGATATTTTTTGGGGATTTTTATTATAGCAAAATGTAAAAAATATTGCATTTTTTTTAAAATAGTCGCTCTATTTTTGTTTATAGCGCAAAAAATAAAAACCGCAGAGATGATCAAATACCACCAAAAGAAAGCTCTATTTGTGGGGAAAAAAGGACGCCAATTTTGTTTGGGAGCCACATCGCACGACCGCGCAATTGTCAGTTAAAGCGACGCAGTGCCGAATCACAAAAAGTGCTCTGGTCAGGAAGGGGGTAAATCCTTCCGGGGCTGAAGTGGTTAAAAAAAAAATAGAATTTTTACATTTTTTTTGGGGCCAATTTGTTGTTGGGCAGATTACAAAACACAAATTGCCGCACAAACACATTACATGCTTTCCTGCAGCTTCTCCATTGAATTATATTGAACCAAAAAATAAATAAAAATAGCATCGTTTTGCGCTAAAAAGTCCTTACCCTTTCCAAATACGCAGCAGCCAAAAAAAAAATCATGGATGTGAACGTGTCCCATAGGAAAACATGCAAATGAACTGTAGTGTTTCTGCAAAAAGCACCAAAAAACAGAGGTGTGACCCAGGCCTGAGATGTTTAGTAACATAATGGGGTTAAAAAAACAAAAATAAGTACAAAAAAAGCAAATAGGGGTTCATTTACAGTAGCGATTTGCTTTTTTGTACTATAAAGGGCTAATTTTAGTTTTTTTAACCCCATTATGTTACTGGCCGATTAATCGATTATGAAAATTGTAATTTATTAATTTCATAATTGATTAGTTGTCGATTGATCAATTAGTTCAGCCCTCAAAATTTAGTGTGGGCTGCCTGGGAGCAGGGGGGGTGAGCAAGGAGAGGAGCCGCCGCCGCCTGGTTGTTTAAAGCGCGGGGAACATAACGACTTTTAATTCAATAGCTGTGTTCCCCCGCAGCAAGCCGACATATACATCCCCTCCCCCTTGTCCTGAGCACTTTGATAGACAGATCGGCCATCCCAGGATTGAACGGGTGGTCTGTCTATCAAAGTTTCCCAGACAAGGGGGAGGGCCTGTATATGACGGCTCGTGGCGGGGAACACAGCTATTGAATTGAAAGCTGTTATGTTCCCCGAAATTTGAACAACCAGGCGGCGGCTTCGGCTCCTCACCTCTCTCTTACCCAGCACAGGTAGGCTGCAATGTGGGGAACTCTGCACTGGAGACATTTTGCTGCACTAGGGACATTTTGCTGCACTAGGGACATTTTGCTGCACTGGAGACATTTTGCTGCACTGGAGACATTTTGCTGCACTGGGGACATTTTGCTGCACTGGGGACATTTTGCTGCACTGGGGACATTTTGCTGCACTGGAGACATTTTGCTGCACTGGAGACATTTTGCTGCACTGGAGACATTTTGCTGCACTGGAGACATTTTGCTGCACTGGGGACATTTTGCTGCACTGGAGACATTTTGCTGCACTGGGGACATTTTGCTGCACTGGGGACATTTTGCTGCACTGGGGACATTTTGCTGCACTGGAGACATTTTGCTGCACTGGAGACATTTTGCTGCACTGGGGACATTTTGCTGCACTGGGGACATTTTGCTGCACTGGAGACATTTTGCTGCACTGGAGACATTTTGCTGCACTGGAGACATTTTGCTGCACTGGAGACATTTTGCTGCACTGGAGACATTTTGCTGCACTAGGGACATTTTGCTGCACTGGGGACATTTTGCTGCACTGGGGACATTTTGCTGCACTGGGGACATTTTGCTGCACTGGGGACATTTTGCTGCACTGGGGACATTTTGCTGCACTGGGGACATTTTGCTGCACTGGAGACATTTTGCTGCACTGGGGACACGTGGCTGCACTGGGGACACGTGACTGCACTGGGGACACATGCTGCATTGGTAGACATGGGCAGGCTGCATTTTTGGGCACAGATAAAGTTGTTGTTAATATTTTATTTTTATAACCTAATTCTGCATAAAACATTTAAGTGTAATTTCATGAGATTTATGAGGGCTTGTCTAGGGGCGGGACATGGTTGGGGTTGGGCGAGGGGAACTGGTGGCGAGTACGCCTTGAGGCCTGGCTAGGAGCTCAGGACTTGACATTTTTAGCCCTGGATTAGTTGTTTCGGCCCTATTTCAGTTATCATGCAAACCTGGCCTGTTAGTGAGTCCTGAGGACAGGAGCTGACAACCCCTGTACTAAGTTGTATTACCTGCTTCATGATGATTTTGCATTCCTATTGGTCTGTATAGGGAGTGAAACAGTGCCGACACAAAAAAAGACCATTATTCATTCAGCTATCAATAGAAAACTTGCCTGTTAGTGGGTCCTGGGCACAGGAGTTAAGAACCACTTCTCTATATGAACATTTAACATGATCATTCTTTCTGCTTTTTTCTATAAGATACATTTTGGATAAGTAGTTGTATATTAGGCCTCATGCACTTGGGACGTTATAAAAATGCCAGTAGCGTTCGCTGTAGAAAGCTGTGGCTGTAGAATGAGTTTTTCAGCGTTTTTGCAGTAGTGTTGTTTTAGCCGTAGTGCTTTTTAGCTTTTTTTTTAGCAAAACTATACTATATTTTTTTTATTTGCATTTTTTAGCTTTTATCAGAGTAATGCCTTGTACACACGAGCAGAATTTCCGACGGAAAAAGTCAGACGGAGATTTTCAATGGATATTCCGTCCGTGTGTATGCCCCATCTGAGTTTTTTCCGTCGGAAATTCTGACGTAATTAGATAGAGAACATGTTCTCAATTTTGGCATTTCCGTTCGTCTGGTTGCAATTCCGACGGACTAAAAACCACGCATGCTCAGAATCAAGTCGAAGCATTGAACTTAATTTTTCTCGGCTCGTTGTAGTTTTGTACGTCACCGCTTTCTTGACAGTCAGAATTTGGTGTGACCGTGTGTATGCAAGACAGCTTGAACGAAATTCCGTCGGAAAAAACGTCGGAGTTTATTCCGATGGGAAAACCGGTCATGTGTACAGGGCATAAGAGAGATTTTACAGCTGAAAAACTCCCCTGAAAACCCTCTAGTTCTGTTTTTTTTTTCCCAACCGGAAAACGCCCCTGCCAAAAAACACTGAAAACCCCCAAAACAGCCGCTATAAAAACGTCCCATGTGCATAAGGCCTAACTTGGATATGTATTGATATCATGGTATCATCTGATGATTGGTCCTTTGTATTGTCACCCTGTCTTTTTTTAATAGAATTTTGTAAACACAAATCGTTGTCTATTTTTGTGTTGGAATGGACAACTTTCTGTATTTTTATCCAGCAGCCAATCCGTTTCTCCTTTCCTTATAGCTACATATATTATAAAACTTAAGGAAGACTCTGATTGGTGGCCAGCCAGGCACAAAACACAGTTTTATTTGCACAGGGCCCTTCTAACGGCAAGGTAATAAATATTTTATTTTTAAAAGGAAACCTTGCTTATTGATCATTAAAAACTCAGCATTCCATTAACTATTATTAAACAATATGTTTGTGTCATTATTCCTTTTTTTTTTTTTTTTTTTAAAGTTTTATTTATCAAGTTTTGCAGTAACAATTTACAAGAAACATTAACAACGAAAGCCCAACAGGCCACACACTATATTACAACATGCACTTCTTTAGCATTTGGTATCATTCTATAATTTATAGATTTTCCACAGGTGGATAACTCCTTCTCCAGGATCATGGAAACTGCTAAAACCAATGACCAGTATTCTATACTCTTCTCCATACTCATATGCCGCGTACACAGGATCATTTTTCGGCATGAAAAAAAACGTTGTTTTTCAGCATGTCCAAAAAACGAAATTTTTCCAATTTCATCATTAAAAACGACGTTGCCCACACACCATCGGTTTTGAAAAATGATAAGCAAAGCGCGGTGACGTACAACACGTACAACGGCACTCTAAAGCTGAAGTTCTATTCGCCTTTGGGCTGCTTTTAGCTTGTTACTTGTTAGTAAAAGACAATTTGCGCTTTTTTGTGTGTTACAGCGTGATGAATGTGCTTACTCCATTATGAATGGTAGTTTTACCAGAACGAGCGCTCCCGTCTAATAACTTGCTTCTGAACATGCGCGGGTTTAAAACGTCGTTTTAGCCCACACACGGTCATTTTTTACAACCCAAAAAGAAGATGAAAAACGATGTGAAGCCCACACATGATCATTTTAAATGACGTTTTTAAAAATGTCGTTTTTTTAATGCCGAAAAATGATCGTGTGTACGCAGCAATACTCTTGGACCTTTCCTCTGCCTTTGATAAAGTTGAACACCCACTCCTCCTCAACAAACTCCACTCCTTTGGACTCTGTGTTTCTGCTCTTTCCTGGTTCTCCTACCTATCTCTGCTCACTTTCAGTGTCACATACATTATAACACCCTATTCTCCGCAACCCTTCCTCTCTCTGTTGGGTACCCCAAGGCTCTATCTTTGGGCTCCTCCTATTCTCTCTCTATACCTTTTCCCTGGGCCAGTTCATAATCTCCAATGGCTTCCAACACCCAGATATATCTCTCCACTCCTCAACTCACCCCCTCAATCTCCTCGGGTCTCACTTATTTACGGATCAACATGGATGTCACACCATTTCCTCAAACTTAATCTTTCTAAAACTAAGCTTGAAATTATTCCTCCATCCCATGACTTTACCATTGAGATCAACGGTACAACCATTGGTCCCTCCACACATGCCAGGGTGATGGGTGTAATCCTAGACTCTGACCTCTTCTTCTGCCCCCACATCCAATCACTGGCTAAATCCTACCACCTTAAACTCTGTAACATTTCCAGAATCAGCCCCTTTCTAACAACACCACAGAACAACTTATTTACTCCTTGATCATTTCCTTTCTTGACTACTGCAACTCTGTCCTCACTGGCCTACCCTTTCACAAGCTTCAGTCTATTATAAGTGTTGCTGCTAGACTAGTACACCTTACTATCCAATCCGTGACTGCTGCTCCTCTCTGCCAATCTCTTCACTGGCTTTCCCTACTCCACCATATAAAATTCAAGATACAAACCAGAACATACAAGGCCATACAAACATCACCCCCAGCTACATCACCAGTCTCATCTGCAGATATCGTCCTCTCTGCTCCTCCCAGGACATCTGGCTCTCTAGCTCCCTTGTTCCCTCCTCCCACGCTCTCCTCCATGACTTCTCCAGAACCTCTCCCATCCTCTGAAACTCCCTACCCTGGTATGTCTGGTCAGCTTCTACCCTGTCTGCCTTTAGGCGATCTTTAAAAACTCACTTATTCAGTGAAGCCTACCTCACCTTCACCTAAGAACTGTACCCGAATCAGCTCCATCAGATCATCCCCTGCAGCTATTATCATTTGTAACACCTCCCCTCCCTCTAAATTGTAAGCTCCATGAGCATATTCCTTCTGTATTGCACTGTATTACAATTGTACTGTTTATATTGTAAAGTGCTGCGTAAACTGTTGGCGCTATATAAATTCTGTATAATAATGTGTCGTCATATTAGAGCAGCCATGGTGCATGTCATTGATTTGTAGGGACTGTTGGCCAAGGCTGTGCACACCTGGTCATACCAGCTGCAGGGAGACACTGACTCTTGGCAGAGGCCCAAGGTGATTTCAGTCCAAAAGGTAGAACCAGTTTTCCAGTGCTGGGATGTCGCTGACATCAAATCTTTCTCTATTCTATGCTGGCAGTCTTTGGCTCTATAAAACTTCCAATCTGCCTTTTTTTTTTTTTTTTACAAAAGAAACTTGGTGTTTATTCTGAAGAATAAAAGCATACAGAAGAATGGCAATGACAAAATAGGTACAAAAGCAAGAATAAAATCAGAGAAATACAAAGGCAAGTACTGTATATATCCAAGTCATACACAGCATACTGCGTGAGATCTCATAGTCAGTATTGAAGGATACCTTAAACAACAGTCGGTTCCTCGCCACATGTAGCCGCTGTGCCCAGCCAAGAGTCCCAGATCTTGTTAAATTTATTCGGACAACCCCTATGCTTATATAGCTCCCTTTTATAGGGCAGGACCACATTGACCGCCGAGGTCCATTCCTGAGGTGTCGGCGGGGACACTCGCAGCCATTTTCTCGCAATTAACAACCTGGCGATAAAGAGTGACTCTTGCAAGAATAGTTTATGGTATTTATCAGCGTCAGGGTCTGGGAAAACACCCAGCAGGCACTGTTTAGGGCAGAGTGTCAACGGAGATCCCATCTCATCGTGTATAAACCGCACTATATGCGTCCAATAGTCCTGTATCACAGGGCACGACCAGATAAGATGAAAAAAGGTACAGGCCGGGCTATCACACCTGGGACACAGAGGGTTGTGGTCAGGCTTGTACTTAGCTAGACGAATGGGAGTCAAATAAGACCTATGCAGGATATACATTTGGAACAGACGATCAGATAGCCTAACAGAGACCTTCTTACACGTTTCCAGAGCATCCTCCCATTCATCGTCCACCCATTCCCCCACGTCTCCAGCCCAGCGATCCCTCAAAGTGTGGGTAAGAGCCACCGCCCCGGGGCGGAGCAGGGACTCATAAAATATCGAAATAAGTTTGAATGGATCTTGTCCCAATATCCTATCAAGAATAGTCATACGGTCCAAATTAGGAGGGTCACAACGAAACTGGGACTGGAGAGCGTGGCGAAGCTGAAGGAAGCGGAAATGCATGGAGTGCGGGAGGCCAAACATGTCTCGAAGCTGCTGAAAAGATTTCAGGGTAGAACCAAAATAAACATCCGACAGAAACGTCACTCCAAAATTAAGCCATAACACATGGTCTGGAACAGTGAGCAACTCAGGCAAACAAGGGTTATCCCACAGTGGAGTATGAGAGTGTGTGGGGGGCAGTTTAAGTCTACGTCTCACTACAGCCCATATCTTACAGTGAGTATGTAACAACGTCCCCCGTTCACCCAGCGTCCATGGCTCTGTAGGGTCCCTAAAAATGATCTGGAAGGGATGGGTGTACCTGCGTGCCCCAGGAGGACAGACCAGTGCTAGGTAGCGATCCTTATCCTGTTTGTCTATATAATAGAAATGGGACAGCTGTGCAGCCAAATAATAAAAATTAAAATCGGGCAGCGCCGCGCCACCCAGGTCAGTAGGGCTTTTCAATGCCTGCCATGACAGCTTATGTCGGGAACATCCCCACACAAAGGAATTTAGGATAGATTCTATGACCTTAAAAATTCTAAGCGGCAGATACACCGGTGAGTGCCAGAAGACATACAAGAACTGGGGGAGTAGGACCATCTTAACTAGGTTCACCCGGCCCATAACTCCGAGGGGAAGTTTAGCCCATGTTTGAGTCTTGGACTTCAGGGTCGTGATCAAAGGCTCTATGTTGAGAGTAATAAAGTCCCTCGGGCACCGACTAATGACAATACCTAGATATTTCATGGAGCTTACCCTGAGTAGAAGAGAGGAGGACTGAGGCTCTGTGGGGACACTTACGTCGATGGGAAGGATTTGGGACTTATCCCAATTGATCTTTAGGCCCGAATAGCTACCAAAGTGCTGTATAACCTCCAAGGCCGTCTGTAGAGACGGACCCGCGTCAGCCAAATACAACAACATGTCATCGGCGTACAAACTAATTATCTCCCTCACCCCCCCACAACACAGGCCCTGTATACCCGGATGCTCCCGCAGGGCGGAGGCAAGGGGCACCACCGCCAGCGCGTACAGCAACGGGGAAAGAGGGCAGCCCTGGCGCGTACCCCTGGACAATGGGAAAGAGGTCGACACACGCCCATTAACCAAAACCCTGGCGCTGGGCCCGCTGTACAGGAGTTGGACCCATTTAACAAATCTGGGACCGAATCCGAATCTGGCCAGACACACCCAGAGGTACTCCCACTCGACAGAGTCGAATGCTTTTGCGGCGTCAAGAGACACCACAACCCTGGAGCCCATCTGGTCATGTGTGGCCTGCAAGTTCATGTGAAGCCTACGCAGGTTAAATGCTGTGTTCTTAGCAGGCATAAACCCAGTTTGATCCGAATGGATCAATGAAAGGATCACCTTGTTCAAGCGCAGCGCCAGGGTCTTGGCCAGAATCTTCACGTCCAGTTGAAGAAGAGATATGGGGCGATAAGACTCAGGGAGCTCCAGATTTTTACCAGGTTTGGGTATCAGCACAATAAAGGCTTCAGACATAGAGGGGGGCAGGGAGCCAGTTTCAAATATGTAGGAAAATAATTCATGCAGTTTAGGGACCAGGACGTCCGCGTACACCGTATAAAATTCGAGGGGAAGACCGTCCGAGCCAGGTGCCTTAGATGGGTTAAGTAGGGACATGGCCTCAACTATGTCCTCTCTTGATATAGGGGCCTCCAGCATCTCCCTATGGGACTGGGTAAGTACCGGAAGGGCAACATTATCAAACAGAGCCTCCAACTCCTCTCGTGTGCAAGCCGTCGCAGAAGAGTATAGGGAAGCAAAGAAGGCCCGAAACTCTTCAGCCACCAGATCGGGGTCAGTAAGCAACTCACCATCGGCCGCTTGAAGGGAGACAACCGTAGGAGGCCTGTTATCCAGGTGGGTAAGGTAGGCCAGGAGACGTCCCGCCCGCTCTCCACACTCATACACTCTCTGCTTACCATAAAATATTTTCCTCTCTGCCTGCTCGAAGTGAAGATTGTTTACCAACCTGGCTTGCAGTTTTAAGCGGTCGGCCGTGGCCGCAGACGGATCAGCAGTGAACTCCCGTTCTATATCCACCAAGGATTGTTCAGCCTGTCTTACCACCTGAGAGGAGGTTTTCTTGTACCTGGCGATACGATGGGAAAGAAACATGCGAGCATGGGACTTAAAGGAGTCCCAGACCACATCCGGTGACGCCGTGTTCCCATTATCCAATCTGCCTTTTAGTAGATTTCCCTGAATTACGAGACTTATTTTTCCTGAGGATGCATTCCCCAACCCCACCTCCTGAAATTTCTATGAAGTGTGAGGCTGCCCAAACCCGATTCTTCCTGACCGCCAGCATAAACAACGATTCCATACAGCAATTTGTCACCCCTGCTCTCTGCCTCTTTGGTAATTTTACCAGCAGGTCTGCCACGGTTCTGATTTCAGATCTCAGCTGGTGTGCAAGGGATGACAGTTCAGTATAATAAAGTATTACGATACTCCACACAGTATAGTTTACCTGGTTCATGACCAGCTGAAGTACATCTATTAGAAACGGTAACACAGATCCTTCACAGCATCAAATCCATTTATTTAGTATAGGCAGAGGCAGGGGCGGACTGACCATTGAGGAACTCGGGCACTGCCCGAGTGCCCCGTGCCACTAGGGGGCCCCTTCAGGATTGCCAGGCTCATTAAAACCAGGGACAGTATGTAAAAATATGTTTTTTTTTCATCTGTCCCTGATATGTCCAAAACCTACATGCTTTTGATGTGAAAATCCCGAGATTTTAGCTGCCCCATCTCTGTACTGCCACCTGGCTTGGTGGCCATCTGTAAGCCTGGGGGCCCCATAATCTTCTATTGGCCGGGGGCCCCATGAGTTGTCAGTCCACCCCTGGGTAGAGGTAAAAAAATCTGGAAGAAAGCAGAGCCTTATTAATGCCTCTTGATGGCCAAAACGCATAAGCTGCTTGTCTTCTGGATTTTTTACCTCTGCATATACAAAATAAATGGATTTGATTCTGTAAAATATCCGAGATACCGATTGCATCTGTGTTCAAATATTCATTCCTGGCTTGTGGAGCCTGCTAATCGGTTATCCGAGGACAGTCTTTCCCGCTGATCGTTTACCGGAGAACAGTCTTTCCCGCTTATCGATTACCAAAGAACAATCTTTCCTTCTGATCGGTGACCGGAGGACAGTCTTTCCTGACGGTCGACAGTTTTTCCTGCCATTCGGTTGCTGGAGGACAGTTTTTCCTCCCGTTCGGTTGCCGGAGGACAGTCTTTCTTGCTGATCGGTTACCAAAGGACAGTCTTTCCTGCTGAACAGTTACCGGAGGACAGTCCTTTCTGGCCGGTCGGCAGTTTTTCCTGCCATTCGGTTGCTGAAGGACAGTCTTTCCTGCCGGTCAGTTGCTGGAGGACAGTTTTTCCTCCTGAACGGTTGCCGGAGGACAGTCTTTCCTGCTGATCGGTTACCAAAAGACAGTCTTTCCTGCTCATCGGTTACCGGAGGACAATCTTTCCTGCTGATCGGTTACCGAAGGACAATCTTTCCTGCTGATCGGTTACCAGAGGACAGGCTTTCCTGCTGATCGGTTACCGGAGGAAAGGCTTTCCTGCTGATCTGTTACCGGAGGAAAGGCTTTCCTGCTGATCTGTTACCGGAGGACAGGCTTTCCTGCTGATCTGTTACCAGAGGACAGGCTTTCCTGCTGATCTGTTACCAGAGGACAGGCTTTCCTGCTGATCGGTTACCGGAGGACAGGCTTTCCTGCTGATCGGTTACCAGAGGACAGGCTTTCCTGCTGATCGGTTAATGGAGGACAGGCTTTCCTGCTGATCGGTTAGTGAAGGAAATCTTTCCTGCTGATCGGTTACCAGAGGACAGGCTTTCCTGCTGATCGGTTACCAGAGGACAGGCTTTCCTGCTGATCGGTTACCAGAGGACAGGCTTTCCTGATGACTTATTGGGGTAGTAGCACAATTTAGATTTTTGCTGCAGTACATCTACAGTATATAATTCTCTATTCATTCTTGAAAGAAGGCAGAAGTTGCCCCACTATATACAGTGGACAGCAGTTTTGTTTTGTTTTTTGCCCATGAAAAAGTTACTTAAAAAAAGCTTGTTTCCGATCTGTCTTCATATTGACAAGTTATAAAAAAAACATTTAATTTAATACACATTTATTTGAAAACAAAATCAGAAAGCTCTGCTATTTTTGTAGTGTTCTCAGTAAAATGAATGGATGATGAAAACAATATGTGGCAGCGTGCCCCAAGACCTTCCATTCTCTAGCTCCCTCTGTAGGTGGAATAGGCATGTGGGGTAATCAGGAGAGGCACGTGATATTTCTCTCTTGGGTCATTAATGATGAAAACAACCTGGAGGAGGACAAAATAAAATAACTTGTCAGAATTCCCATTATCATTAAGTAGGTACATAAAGGGGTTGTAAAGGTACAGTTTTTGTTTCCCCCCAATAGCTTCCTTTACCTTAGTGCAGTCCAACTTTCACTTACCTCATCCTTCTATTTTTCTTTTAAATGTCCGTATTTATTCTGAGAAATCCTCACTTGCTGTTCTTCTGTCTGTAACTCCACACAGTAATGCAAGGCTTTCTCCCTGGTGTGGAGTGCTCGCCCCCTCCCTTGGACTACAGGAGAGTCAGGACGCTCTCTAAGTTGCAAATAGAGAAAGGAGCTGTGTGTTAGCGGGTGTCCTGACTCTCCTGTAGCCCAAGGGAGGGGGCGAGCACTCCACACCAGGGAGAAAACCTTGAATTACAGTACTGTGTGGAGTTACACACAGAAGAACAGGAAGTGAGGATTTCTCAGAAGAAAAATAAGGACATTTATAAGCAAAATGGAAGGATGAGGTAAGTGAAGGAGGACTGCACTAAGGTAAAGGAAGCTATTTAGGAAAAAAAGTTGTATCTTTACAACCCCTTTAAAGAACATTATTAATTATCAAGTTGTTATGGATAAAGTTCCACTTTAAAGAACCAATATAAAAATATATATTGTATTCTGATGGTTGTATGGGGTCTATAAATGTTAAAATCACAGCCCCCCCCATTTCCTGTATCTTTTATTTAAATGTTTATTAACATTTACCTGCAGGACAAACTGTTCAGCAGAAGTGGAAGGTGTTGGGACAAACTAGACCCTTGCCGGGGTTTACCACGATACAAGTTTGTTGTGATAGTGTTCCTCAAAAGCAAATCCGTGACCTCATCAAATATGGGAATGTAGCCCCTCAGATAAACAGATAGGTAAGACTTTTTTTTATGTAAAGTGTACCTGTGGTGTTTTCAGACTGTAAGCTGGTCTTGGACAATATTAAAGCATCCATCCCCAATTTAACTCTCACCCCAAAATTCAAGGTGTCTTGTTATGCAAATTATGGCCAGAACTTAGACTTGGATGATATCACTCTAGCTCACCCAATCCCACACCACCTTAATAGTCACTAAACGTGTTTGTTGGCTAGCTAGCCAGTAAGGAGATCCAGGAGGAAATCTATATGATCAGCCATAAGATTCTGACCACTGACAGGTGAAGTGAATAACTTGATTATCAATGACTCATCGATGGTGGTTGGGAGAGAAGGCTCTTTGCTGGAGGTGGGGGGGCATATTGATGGAGGAGGGGAAGGTTCATTGATGGAGGAGGAGTCTCATTGATGGAGGTGGGAGGAGGCTCATTGATGGGGGTAGGGCGGGAAGGTTCGTTGATGGAGGTAGGGGGTAGGAAGGCTCGTTGATGGAGGTAGGGGGAGGGAAGGCTCGTTGATGGAGGTAGGGGGAGGGAAGGCTCGTTGATGGAGGTAGGGGGAGGGAAGGCTCATTGATGGAGGTAGGGGGAGGGAAGGCTCGTTGATGGAGGTAGGGGGAGGGAAGGCTCGTTGATGGAGGTAGGGGGAGGGAAGGCTCGTTGATGGAGGTAGGGGGAGGGAAGGCTCGTTGATGGAGGTAGGGGGAGGGAAGGCTCGTTGATGGAGGTAGGGGGAGGGAAGGCTCGTTGATGGAGGTAGGGGGAGGGAAGGCTCATTGATGGAGGTAGGGGGAGGGAAGGCTCGTTGATGGAGGTAGGGGGAGGGAAGGCTTGTTGTTGGAGGTGGGGGGGAAGGCTCACTGATGGTGGTGAGGAGGGAAGGCTCATTGATGAGGATGGGGGAGGGAAGACTTGTTAATGGAGGTGGGGGGAGGTTGGCCTGTGTAGTCTAATCCAATAGAAAAGCTACTGGAGCTTAAATTGCTGTAGTAGTGAATGCTGTATCTGATAGAAAGGTGTCAGAACACACAGAGGACAAGAATGTGTTGTGTATGGGGCTGTGTAGCCACAGACCATTCAGGGTGCCCATGCTGACCTGTGCCCACAGCCAAAATTGGATACAATGGGCAAGTGAGCATCAGAACTGGAGCCCGGGGGGAACAATGGAAGTAGGTGGCCTGGTCTGATGAATCATGTGGATGGATAGGGGTGTCACTTAACTGGGGAAGAGATGGCACCAGGATGCAGTATGGGAAGCAGACAAGCCGGCGGAGGTAGTGTAATGCTTTGGGCAATGTTCTGCTGGGAAGTCTTGGCTTCTACCATTCAACCTACCTAAACATTGTTGTGATCAAGTACACCCCTTCAAGGAAATTGTATTCCCTGATGGCAGCGGCCTTTTTAAGCAGGATACGCACGCTGCCACTCTGCAGAAACGGGTCAAGAATGATTTTGAGGAACGTAACAATGAGTTTGAGGTCTTGACTTGGCCTCAAGATTCTCCAGCTCTCAATTCAATCGAAAATCTGTGGGATGTGCTGGAAAAACAAGTCCGATCCATGAAGGCCCACCTCACAACTTACAGGATCTGCTACTGACAGCTTGATGCCAGATATCACAGATATCTTCAAAGGTCTAGTGAAGTCCATGCTTGGACAGGTCAGAGCTATCGTGGGGAGAAAAGTGGGACCTACTCAATATTAGGTGGGTGGTCATACATTTCTGGCTGATCGATGTATAACATGACCATCCATAGAAGCATACAGTCATAGCCTGCCTTTCTTCAAGAGTCTGTGAAAGTCATAATCTGGTTGGCTGCTTTTGACAACAAAGACAATACTCAATGAAGACCCTTTTCTAAGTAACATCAGATACCTCTGCATAGGGATGGAAGGCATCTAGTTTAAGCTGCTTCCAGTATTCTCCAGTATCAAAGCGCAGCTGGAAGGTCCCGGCTGTAAGAGGTTCTCCGCGTAGAAGTCCTGGACAGCGGCCGTCTTGGTCAGTGACACTAGGCAACATGTTTAAAGCCAAATTAGTGAAAGCTGAATTCTGATTCATTGTACTGAATATACCTAGGTCCAGCACACTCACCTTCTACTCAGTACACTGACCTTCTGCCCGGCACACTCACCTTTTGCCCGGCGCATTCATCTTTTGCCCGGCGCATTCATCTTTTGCCCAGCGCATTCATCTTTTGCCCAGCGCATTCATCTTTTGCCCGGCGCATTCATCTTTTGCCCGGCGCATTCATCTTTTGCCCGGCGCATTCATCTTTTGCCCGGCGCATTCATCTTTTGCCCGGCGCATTCATCTTTTGCCCGGCGCATTCATCTTTTGCCCGGCGCACTCACCTTCTGCTCGGTGCATTCACATTCTGCTCAGCATGCTCACCTTTCCAGCACGCTCACATTCTGCTCAGTACAATTGCCTGCTCAGTACGCTCACCCTTCTGCTCAGTACGCTCATGTTTCTGCTCAGTACACTTACTTCCTGCCCAGCACACTTACCTTCTGCTCAGCGCATTATTTTCTGCTTAGTGCGCTCACTTTCTGCTCAAAGCTCAATACACATTTACCTTCTGCTCAGCGTAGTCACATTCTGCCCAGCACACTAACCTGCTGCTCAGTACACTTACACGCTGCTCAGCATGCTTACTCTCTGGTCAATACGCTCACCTTCTGCCAAGCATACTCGACTTCTACTCAGCACGCTCGCCTTCTGCTCAGCATGCTCATTTTCTGCTTTGCACGGTCATTTTCTGCTCAGCACGCTCGCCTTCTGATCAGCACGCTCGCCTTCTGATCAGCACGCTCGCCTTCTGATCAGCACGCTCGCCTTCTGATCAGCACGCTCGCCTTCTGATCAGCACGCTCGCCTTCTGCCCAGCACGCTCGCCTTCTGCCTAAGCACGCTCGCCTTCTGCCTAAGCACGCTCGCCTTCTGCCTAAGCACGCTCGCCTTCTGCCTAAGCACGCTCGCCTTCTGCCTAAGCACGCTCGCCTTCTGCCTAAGCACGCTCACCTTCTGCTACGCACGCTCACCTTCTGCTACGCACGCTCACCTTCTGCTACGCACGCTCACCTTCTGCTGACTTGTTCCCATTTTGCTTCTTTGGCATTAAACTTGGACAAGGTTATTGTCAGGCCTTTAGCTGGGGTCCCTTGTGCGATGTTCAGGACATGTGCGGTCAGCAGACTCGGAGCGCCCCCCGACATTTCCTGTAGGTGAGAAGACCATATGATTTGTTAAAGGAGTATAGCAATTAGATTCAGGAGTCTTTCTAAAAGTCTAAACCAGCCTTTATCCACCTTTTTAATTTGGAGGAATCCTTAAAATATCTTTCTGGGCTCACGGAACCCCTGCTAATTATTATTATATCTATCAAGAAATTTGACAACAATTGTTCTATGACTCTACACCAGGGGTGCCCAACCTTTTGAAGAGAGGGCCACTTAAGCGACTTGGTAACCGGTCGCGGGCCACAATGAGTGGAGCGGGCGGATGGCAGGTCCGTGTCTGCTCTGTATTTGCAGAGCAGACACGGACACAGCCCACTACACTCTTTTTTTTGCAGATTGGATTGGTTTGGAGGTAGGAAACAAGTCGGTTCACATCTGCCACTCCTTAGAGGTGAATGGAGGGTCCAATTGGGTCAGACTGACCATGTGAAAGGGGCCCAAGGCTGCATTCACACACACGCGCTGCAGTTTACCTGCACCAAACTCTCATAAGTCTATGGCTCAGTAAAGGTAACCCGCAGGTGCACTGCTCTGCGGATCAGTTTGAAAGCAGCCCAGTAACCACTGCAGAAAAGATATGCCTATCCATCCCAGAGCAGGAGGTCGCGGGCCACATGTGGCCCCCGGGCCGCTGGTTGGGCACCCCTGCTCTACACCTAAGAGGCCATCAATTTGTTCATCTAACTTGGCTGTAAACACATCAAAAGGGTGTCTATGGCAGTTCAAGTCTAGTACACACTAATAGTTTTTTTATTTTTTTCCGTTCAACTCAATGGGCCCGTATGTACTGCTGCCACTCCAACAGAAGCCAGCCATTCGGCCCGAGTGTACTAGGCTTAGAGTCAAAATTTAAATCAAAATAGGCTCCCGACTTCTATAAGTTGTAGCATTTCTCAGTGTCCAGAATTATAACTTTTTAATAGACAACCAGCATATCAACCACACAGTGCTCTCATGCTTTATCAACTGCCATCCCCATTAGAATCCATATTGAGCTGTCCTGTATGCCCCCATATCAAGCTGTCCTATAAATACCCTTACTGAGCTGTCCTGTATGTCCCCTGTACCGAGCTGTCCTATACATCCCTGTATTAAGCTGTCATATACATCCCCATACTGAGATGACATGTATGTCCCCGTGCTGAGCTGTCCTATACATCCCTGTACAGAGCTGACCTGTACGTCCCTGTACTGAGCTGTCCTATACATCCCCATACTAAGCTGACTTGTAAGTCCCCATACCGAGCTGTCCTGTTTGTCCCTGTACTGAGCTGTCCTATATGTCCCCATACTAAGCTGTCCTGTATGTTCCTGTACCGAGTTGTCCTGTACACCCCCGCACTGAGCTGTCCTGTATGTCCCTGTACCGAGTTGTCCTGTACACCCCCGTACTGAGCTGTCCTGTATGTCCCTGTACCGAGTTGTCCTGTACACCCCCGTACTGAGCTGTCCTGTATGTCCCTGTACCGAGTTGTCCTGTACACCCCCGTACTGAGCTGTCCTGTATGTCCCTGTACCGAGTTGTCCTGTACACCCCCGTACTGAGCTGTCCTGTATGTCCCCATACTGAGTTGTCCTATATGTCCCCCCGTACTGAGCTGTGCTATACTTCCCCGTACTGAGTTGTCCTATATGTCCCTGTACTGAGCTGTCCTGTAGGTTCCTGTACCGAGCTGACCTGTAGGTATCTGTATCTGTATCTTAGGCAAGCGCCTTTTTGTCAGGGTCTTCTACCCGGGTCTCCTACCCGCAGCGGGTTGCAGGTGCGGCACCCACCTTCAGGGTGTGCGCACACCACGAGGCCGCCACTATGGCCTACCTGGCCGGGGCCTACACTATGCGGAGCTACGAACTCTGGGCCTTATGGCTCAGAGCGACTGATGCTGTCAGGGACCCCAGTGACTTGCTGGGTTCCCACTTCTACTGAGAAGATCCCAAGCTGGGTGCTGTTCGGTGGGGGATCGGTCTGAGGAGAACCCGGAGGCAGGTGATCAAACAGAGCTTAAACTAACCATCGGGGATCTGGTTGCCAGAAACTCACAGATCACATTCAGACTGTCAGCTGGGGACCTTTACTAAAAGACATACTGGGAGGATTTGCTCTACAGTTCTATTCTACAAATATTGGGCCTGTGGCAGAGGTTTCCATTTTAAAACCTAATCCAATTAGAGCCAAGTCGGTGGCAGAGACTTGTTCCTTCCCAGAAGCTCTAAGTGACACTCTGGCTGCCAGGCTCGTGAGAGGGGTCTGTCCGGGGGCACTTTACCCACTTTGGCTAGAGTGGCGACGTGATAGATATATTTGTTGAAGGCAGGACTGCTTTTCCTTATCCAAAGCCTGATGCTGCAAAGTTCATCTTTCTTTCATCCACCTATACTGTCTACTTCAAGTTGATGTTGGTCGTGTTTGACCAGGAATAAAGCATTGGAAAAATTCAACCATCAGCCTGGACATTCAGTCACTGCTCTGCTCACCGCCTTCACCCCTAGACACCACACAGAGGTAACTTAAATACCAAATATAATCAGCGGCTCCTGAATGGGGTAGCGCTACACGTCCCTCTACCGAGTTGTCCTATATGTCCCCATACTAAGCTGTCCTATATGTCCCCGTACCGAGCTGTCCTAAACATCTCCGTACCGAGCTGTCCTAAACATCTCCGTACCGAGCTGTCCTAAAGATACCCGTACCGAGCTGTCCTAATCATCCCCGTACCGAGCTGTCCTATACGTCCCTGTACTGAGCTGTCCTGCACGTCCCCGTAACGAGCTGTCCTATACGTCCCCGTAACAAGCTGTCCTATACGTCCACGTAACAAGGTGTCCTATACGTCCCCTAACAAGCTGTCCTATACGTCCCCGTAACGAGGTGTCCTATATGTCCCCATAACGAGCTGTCCTATACGTCCCTGTATCGAGGTGTCTTATACATCCCTGTACTGAGCTGTCCTATACGTCCCTGTACTGAGCTGTCCTGCACGGTGCACGTCCCCGTACTGAGCTGTCCTATATGTCCACGTACCAAGCTGTCTTGTATGCCCCCGTACTGAGCTGTCCTATACATGTCCCTGTACTGAGCTGTTCTGTACTTCCCCGTAACGAGCTGTCTTATGCATCCCTGTACTGAGCTGTCCTATATGTCCACGTACCAAGCTGCCTTGTATGCCCCCATACTGAGCTGTCCTATACATGTCCCTGTACCGAGCTGTCCTAAACATCCCCATACCGAGCTGTCCTATACGTCCCTGTATTGAGCTGTCTTATGCATCCCTGTACTGAGCTGTCTTATATGTCCACGTACCAAGCTGTCTTGTATGCCCCCGTACTGAGCTGTCCTATACGTCCCTGTACTGAGCTGTCCCATATATCCCCATACTGAGCTGTCCTACATATCTTGGTTTCCTAAGCCTTCAATACTTTTTCTTTAGAGCAGTGATCAGGATTACCTGGTTGAGCTCTCAGCAGCAGAGCGTCCCTCTAGCTCTCAGTGCAAAGGAGACATTTCCTGCCTGTAGATGACAATACGTTGCTGGAATACTCCCATGCTGGGTGGGAGCCTGGGAGGGGTGTACAACACACAGCCATTTCCGGAAGAATAACACACAACAAGCTGCCAGTTATATAAACTGCAATAACAATAATTACCTGTGCACCCTGCAGGTGCTGCTCAATACGCTGCAGCCGGGATCTGCTCATAGTAAGAGCTGTTTGGGGCAGAATTTGGACTTTAGTACTCTATAGGACGCATGACAGGGGGATCCTGGTTAACTTTTACCAGTCTCTGAACACAGTGACCCCTGACCATGCCTGACCAACCAGTGATCCAAGGGAAGAAAGAGAAAAAAAAAATCTTTTGTTTTTACATTTTTTACAATGCAGAATGCTACAAAATGATATGGATAATTACACCGTGCCAAGCTGGACAAATGTGAAGTTCTACTTTAAGTCCAGCACCCGCTAAACCTGGATAGAATTTGGAAGGATCCGTCTGCTTTTATATGCGTGTCTAGGTCTCCATTTGGGAAATTTCTCTCCACTATCGGTCTCTTTGATTCAAGTCAGACAGAACAGGAAGTTATTATTATTATTATACAGGATTTATATGGTGCCAACAGTTTGCGTTGCGCTTTACAACATAAAGGCAGAGGGTACAATACAGTTAAATACAGGATGAATCAGAGGGCCTTGATCCTGAGAGCTTACAATATCAAAGGGATGCAAGGGAAAACTTCACCAACATGTTACCCCAACATTTCATATTCCCGATATACCATGTACTGGCAGGGCTTTTTTTCTGGGGGAACTTGGGGGAACTCAGTTCCACCACCTTTGGCTCAGACCCTTTGGTGGCCGCTCACCACAATCACTTGTGAACACAGAAGTCTGGTTTCTGTGTTTACAAGTGACTGCTTTGTAACCCCCTGAACTCTGCACACTGTATGTAATGCAATTCTGGTATTTAATGCCCCTTTAAGACCCTTCTACTGTTTGTGAAATCTGAACGGGTCGTGGTTGAGTTCCTGCACCTATTTTCTGAGAAAAAAAGCTCTGTGTACTGGTATAAAGAAGTCTCCTGTTCCAGATATTTTTGTTGTTTTATCTCTGTATTAGTTCCATTCCCTGTGCTGATTGTTTGTCTTACCTGGTAATGATGGCTCACATGTTGTGTCTGCAGTTTGTGGTGTCATGGCAGACCGGTTTCCCTATGTCCGTGTATTCATCCACTTAGCTTGTCCCTATTCCCCTATGTCCGTGTATTACCAGAACTAATCATTATCCAATCATCACCCTTATAACTAATTATTATTCAATCAATACTCACAGAACTAAATATTATCCAATCAATACTCACAGAACTAAATATTATCCAATCAATACTCACAGAACTATTATCTCAGCTGCTGATGAATGCTGCCACCTTGTGGCCAGTATTAATACATGTCAAACTTCACGATTGAAACAGCATGTCAGCCAGGCAGTGAGCATTTTCAGAAAAGAGATATCGGCAACATAATAATTACAAATGAACATGGCAAATGAATACATCTACAGAAACAAGTTATTATATTGCAGAAGAATATAGCAATACAACTTTGGAAAGCCTGTTACATTGTTTTTTTTGTATTACTTGTAGCGCTCACCCCCGAAGGAGCCGCTGGTTTGATGATGGGATCGGCAGATTAAGTTGCACTTCTTCTCTCTCTAGGGGTGCACCAGAAGTATTCAGTAACAAATGGAATGTCCAGACAGGCAATAAAGATTTTCTCTGTATTTTAATTCCAGGCCAACATAGCCGAACATCAACTCAATAAAAGTGAGACAGGTTGATGAAGAAAGAAACTCCCAATGTCGGGCCTGGATTAGAGCACAGCATAGCTTAGCTGCTAAACATACAGATTTGCTTGCGTCGCCATTCGGACACAGACAGGGAGGAAAACAGGCCTCTCTCGTTGACCTGGCTCTAGGCCTCTGCCACAGGCCGGTGTAACTTGGATAATTTGCGGTTGTCTGAATAGAGCAAAACCTCCCAGTCATGTTTTCTCAGCGTCCCATACCGAGCGCCTTCGGCGCGCACCTGTGTATAGCCCAGGTGCCTGATTCTCTCGACGGCATCGGAAATCCAGCAACTCACTGGGGTCCCACCAGACTCGTCTCCGACTGAGACTCTGTAGGGCCCGGACACTTGGCCAGGCGGACCACACCGGCGGGGCCCATGGGCGCGCACACCCTAAAGGTGGATGCTGCACCCCGACTCCGGGGCCCTGCGCAGGAGATGCAGAAAAAGACCCCGGCACATGACCTGACTCTCAGATATATCCCCTCCCAGCATGCCCAGCAAGAGAAAACCCTCTCCAATTGGCTGGTGAGGAAGAATCCATCCGCCAGAAATCCCTCTGGCTCCCACTGCCGGCCAGGGACGAATTCACATCCCCAGAATGCAGTCCGAGCCAGCGGATCTTTCCGGAACGATACAGGTCACAAACCCAACAAATCGTGACTGGGAGCAAAGTAACTCTCCCAATCCAACTAACTTCTTTTTTTCTTAAGCGCAATACCCGTGCTAAAGGCAAGGGGTGCTACATACTATTTGTTGAGATTTATAAAAAAATTAAGTTTAGTGATCCTTATCAACACCTTATTGAATCTCACAGTTACTATCAATTAGAAAGTCGTGGTAGCTAAAAAGACCAGTCCACCCAAAATAACATTTTAGTAATACGCGGTTCCTGGTGGAATAAGTGAGCCGCTGGCTTCTTATCTGTTTGGGATCTCGCCACCATAATTCCTGATTAATAAAACATACAGCAGGCATGTGAGGGACTTCTCATTATGGGCACAGCATAGTCCACCCTATGAGTATTAGCGGCTCATGCAGACAAGGGGGCCCCATATGCTACATATATGCTGTGTTGCCTATTTTTGCAAAATACAGTATAACGTGACTGGCACACTTGTAGGCCTTTGCTGGTGCCCCATATGGAGCCTGCCCTATGTACCCCCATATGGAGGCTCCCTTGTGTACTCCCATATGAAGGCTGCCTTGTGTACCCCCATATGGAGCCTGCCCTCTGTACCCCCATATGGAGCCTTCCCTATGTACTCCCATATGCAGTCTGCCCTATGTACTCCAATATGGAGCCTGCCCTATGTACTCCCATATGGAGCCTGCCATAGGTACCCCCACATGGAGCCTGCCATATGTACCCCCATATGCAGTCTGTCCTATGTACTCCAATATGGAGCCTGCCCTATGTACCCCCATATGAAGTCTGCCCTATGTACCCCCATATGGAGGCTCCCTTGTGTACTCCCATATGGAGGCTCCCTTGTGTACTCCCATATGAAGGCTGCCTTGTGTACTCCCATATGGAGCCTGCCCTATGTACTCCCATATGGAGCCTGCCATAGGTACCCCCATATGCAGTCTGTCCTATGTACTCCAATATGGAGCCTGCCCTATGTACTCCTATATGGAGCCTGCCATATGTACCCCCATATGGAGCCTGCCATATGTACCCCCATATGGAGCCTGCCATATGTACCCCCAGTCATACTAAAGAATGCTATACATGCTTAGAATTTCTTTCCTGCAATCCATGGTAAAATCTGCACAATTCCCCCTTCAACACAGACAGTGCTGACAGGGGAACCCTCCTGCCCAGCAATTATCTCCCTCTGGGAGAAGATAGTGATTATCTCTAGAAGCTATAGCAGCCGCTAGCGCTAATCAGAAGAGAGTCTGACTTGCTGGTTGTACCCAATCAACTTGGTACTTTTAGCCTGCTTATCTGGCCAGAATTCGAACCGTGTATGGCCGGCCTTACTCATTATCTATTCAGATTATCCTTCCTGCTACTCTAAGATCAATCTACTGATCGACCTCTGTTCAACCACCCTGTTATAAATAAAAGCCATTTGATCAGTGGCTTCAGCCAATGGTTGTGTGCTAATCTGTGTATACTGACAGTGGGGGAGTCTCCCCAACAGTGGCGGCTGGTGCCAAAATTTGGGGGGGGGGGGGCGCAAACAAACAAACAAAAATAACAATTGCAGCCTCACTGTACCCATCAAATGCAGCTACTGTGCCCATCAAAAAAGGGGGCGGAGAGCTGAAGTTATACTCTGCAGAGCTCAGTGAGGAGAGCTCTAAAAGCTGATTGGAGGGAAGGGGCACACCCTCTGTCATACTGCTC
This sequence comes from Rana kukunoris, assembly GCA_029574335.1. Taxonomy (NCBI): domain Eukaryota; kingdom Metazoa; phylum Chordata; class Amphibia; order Anura; family Ranidae; genus Rana; species Rana kukunoris. The sequence continues at coordinate 118,014 of JAJQKJ010002647.1, forward strand.
ACAGGAACAGAGCTGAGGCTGGCTGTCAATCAGATGGAGCTCCCTTTCCGTCATGTTTTTTCTCTTGGTGTCAGGAAAACTTGTCAGAAGTGATTAATTCCGATATCAGAGAAACAAAGCAGATAGACATGAGAGTTTGTGAATTAGTTGGGAATTTTGAAGCTGGCACATGATGGATTATGGCACCGTCCTCTGTATTTAAGATTTCATTGTGTAGAGTTTTCACAAGGTGTGCATTAAATCCCCTAATGTTATGTGTGGTCAACCCCCTGCAGTAGTTGGGCACCGAAATTTTGCCCACCAAAAATTATCGGTTGATGGAGTGCCAAAAAGGGGGCGGGGTCCACCTTGGGTGCCGCCCATTGCGGGGGTGTCATCCTCCTCTCCTCCCCTCCTTCCTTCTCATGCAGAGCGGCGATCTCCATGTGTCAGGGAGCTGAATTGTCCGGGCGGCAGCAGTAACAATGTCTCGCCTCCTGTGATCACGTCACACTGATTCAATGTCCCGCCATTGGATCAGTGTGCCATCTATCACATGATGCGGGACTGCAGCCAGGAAATTTAAACCCAGATTTGTTACTGCAGCCAGAAAATTTAAACCCAGATTTGTGACACACATAGATTACCGCTCTAAACTGGGCACATGCAGGCTGCATCTGACTTGCACAGGCGAGGCTGCTTTTGACTGGTACAGATGGTAGGCTGCATCTGACTTACACAGGCAAGGCTGCATCTGACGGGCATAGAGAGGCTGAATCTGACAGGCACAGATGAGGCTGCTTCTGACTGGCACAGGTGAGGCTGCATCTGACTGGCACAGGTGAGGCTGCATCTGACTGGCACAGACGAGGCTGCATCTGACTGGCACAGGTGAGGCTGCATCTGACTGGCACAGATGGTAGGCTGCATCTGGCAGGCACTGGTGAGGCTGCATTTGATGGACACTGGTGAGGCTGCATTGATTTCTTGTATCATGTCTGCAGTCTCTGACCATCTCCTGTATCATGTCTGCTAGAGGTGCACAGAATGGAAATTTTGCTAATACTATTAGCAGTGTGTTTAAGACATGATACAAGAGATGGTCAGAGACTGGGGACATGATGCAAGAGATGGTTAGAGACTGAGGACACGATACAAGAGATGGTTAGGATCCATGGCCACCAGGTAAGCCCACTAGAGCCCACCAGGGATGGCAATCATTGCCCATTACGGATGGCACTCTATGCCCATCAGTGATGCCTACCAGCACCTCTGATAAGTGCTGCCTATCAGTGCCATCTATCAGTGCTGCTTATATGTGCCCACCAGTGCCACCTATGAGTGCTCATCAGTGCCACCTATCAGTGCCCATCAGTGCCACCTACGATTGCCCATCAGTGCCACCTATCAGTGCCACCTCATCAGTGCCAATCAGTACTGCCTCATCTGGGCTTGGTGTGATCATGTCCTCGATCTTGCTGTGACTTTGAGTTGCTGGTCTTGGTGGTTGTTCATCTGCCCTGGGAGCCACTAGTATAGCAATGGCCCGGAGATGTTTTTGAACCCAGATTGTCCACAGTTTCTGAAACTACAGTATACAGTAAAACCGTGGCTTGAGAGTAACTTGGTTTGAGAGCGTTTTAAATAAAGTTTGCCTTAATATACGTCTATATATGTCTTGATATAAGAGTAGCGTCATGTCACAACTGAGAATAAAAGAGAAGAGAGGCGCCTCTAATGCCGCATACACACGACCATTTTTCATGAGGAGAAAAATGCAATTTTTTAAAATTGGTCATAAAAACGGTTGTTTGTAGGCTCCAGAGCAGTTTTCTCGACCTGAAAAATGGCCGTTAAAAATTTAGAACCTGCTTTATTTTTTCTCGTCGTTCTATTTCACGTCGTAAAAAACGATAGTGTGTAGGCTCTAACGAGGTGGGAAAAAAAACGCACATGCTCAGAAGCAAGTTATGAGATAAGAGCGCTCATTCTGGTAAAGCTACCGTTTGTAATGGAAATAGCACATTCATCACGCTGTAACAGACTGAAAAGCACGAAGACTAAAAAGCGCAAATCGTCTCTCACCAAACTTTTACTGACACAAAAGCAGCCCAAAGGGTGGCGCCATCCGAATGGAACTTCCCCTTTATAGTGCCGTCATACGTGTTGTCGTACGTGTTGTACGTCACACGCTTTGCTTGAGCATTTTTTTTTCACGATCGTGTGTATGCAAGGCAGGTTTGAGAGGAATTACGTCAACTTTGTTTTTTTTCAATGACATGAATAACGGTCGTGTGTACGTGGCATTAGTGTAGCAATATGGCTACATTTAATGAAGGTACAACATTTAGCAACTTATTGCTACATTTAAAGGCGCCTCTCTTCTCTTTTATACTCTGTAGCTCCTGCAGGAATTTGCTTGTAATCCCCTTTGTGGAGGCTTCTATTTGTGGATGGACATTTTATGGTTACACAACCTTTCACATTGCTATAATCTTTTTATATGGACTATAAACTGAAGGACTTATGAATAAATGGTTGTGGAACGAATCATTTGAGTTTCCATGATTTCTTATGGCAAGATTTGCTTTGATATACAAGTGCTTTGGATTACAAACATGTTTCTGGAACAAATTATGCTCACAATCCAAGGTTTTCCTGTATATCCATTTTTACAAAGCTGGTGTATTTCCTTAACAGCTAGATATGGTCCATGTGCAGAAAGAAAATAAATGAAGCTGGAGCTGTATAATGAAGCTGTTCTGACAACCCTTATTATCTCAGCACCTGCAGAAAACGATGAAAATTGGTGTCACTGACATGCAGTATTTGCTACTCTGTCCTATGATTTTTGCTAATCAGTGATGTGAATGTTCATTAGCAGTTTTAATTAACTGCTTGAGTCAGAAATAACTTCCCCAGAGGATGCGTCTAAATGAAATTGCCCTTATTTGCATAAACATACGCCGTTAATGATGTAAAAAGCACCAAACACACACAGTAATAGAAAACAATTTTATTCTGCCCTTGTGATTCCTGGTGTACGGCTGTCTTTGCAGAGTATCTTACACTCTTCCATAATTTCACAATACATTCCAGTTCCCAGTGCTCTGTTTCTTAGTACAGTTATAAATTATGAAAAATTTAGGGGATTTGTTCCCCCTATTCATGCAAGTAAGTGACAAAGTACACACTTTTATAACATGCTCACTGACACAGGTGATAAGTGCAAACCTACATCTGAACATACACAGGCAAGTGCAACTTCATGTTACATGGATACAGCCAGTGCTATGAGCATGTAAGCCAGGGAAGCCATCACAGAATTTTGGGGCCCCTTACACAGCTTAAGGCAGGGGCCCCCTGGAGCAGAGATCTGGGAGGGGGGTGCAGACAAAAAAAAAACAAGTGTAATCTCTTCTCTCCTGACGCGAGATAATAAGCGGTGGGGGGGCTAGTGACCATCGGGCCCCTTACAGGTGTAATGCAAAAAAAAATTGGAGGGGGGCCAACCGGGCCTGGGGACCATCGGGGCCCTTACAGGTGTAATGCACCGCTTGAAAGCATTAGCATAGTGTGTTTAAAAAAACGCTTCCGATCACCTTGATCCTATTTGGCTTTCAAAGATTTCTTCTTAGACCACCCTTTTTAAACCAGGGTACTTTCAAATCCCCAAAATAGGCAATGGCTGCACTTCATGTGGGCTCCAAGCATAGGTGTGTGCAGCCTATTACATTAGGGTGTGCACCCCAAAGCACACTAGCGTGTGTATATATATATATATATATATATATATATATACATACATACATTATATCTATAGCAGTAGGGCAATAGACAGTGTCAGTAGAGCAGTGACCGGTGTCAGTAGTTTATTTTTTGTTTTTTGTTTTTACAATAATTTTTTTTTATTATTTAAAACATATATATATATATATATATATATATTATTATTTTTTAAACAATATTTAACCACTAAAGGCCTGCGCTATAGCCGAATGATGAACCTGAAAATCCTGGAGGACGTCAAAAGACGTCCTACCCTTTGCACGCGCAGTGTGTGCTGTGATCATCGAGTCACTGAGTCCCAGCCTCTTACCATGTGATCAGCTGTCAGCCAATGACAGCTGATCACATGATGTAAACAAAGGATCGGTAATCGGTTTTTTTTTCTCCTCACCTAACAGTGGCTTGTGTACAAGGGTCATCAGTCTCGAAGAGGAAGAGGCAATTCTGCCTCATCTGTGCCCACCTGCCAATGCCTCCTGCCACCGTTACCAGTGACCACAGTGTCACCTATCAATGCCCACAAGTGCCACCTATCAATGCCCACCAGTGGTGCCAATCAGTGCCTCATCAGTGCCACCTAGTAATGCTTCCTATCAGTGTAGCTTACCAGTGCCGATCAGAGCCCATTATTGCCACCCATCAGTGCCCATCACTGCAACCCATCAGTGCCCATCACTGCCACCTATCAATGCCACCTATTAGTGCCACTTCTCAGTGCTCACCAGTGCCACCTATCAATGCCCTTCAGTGCCACCCATCAGTGTCACCTCTCAGTGCCCACCAATAGCACCTATCAGTGCCCACCAGTGCTGCCTATCAGTGCCCACCAGTGTCACCTATCAGTGCCCACCAGTGCTGCCTTATCGGTGCCCATCAGGCAGCCTCATCAGCGTACATCAATGAAGGAGAATAATTACCTGTTTGCTAAATTGTATAACAAAATATAAAAAAATTTTTTTTTTTAAATCGGTCTTTTACATTTTTTTTAACAAACGTGAACAAATACCACCAAAAGAAAGCTCTATTTGTGGGAAAGAAATTATAAAAATGTCATTTGTGTACAGCATTGTATGACCGCGCTATTGTCATTAAGTGCGACAGCGCTGAAAGCTGAAAATCGGTCTGGGCAGGAGGGGGGTTTAAGTTCCCAGTAAGCAAGTGGTTAAGGAGCCCCATGTGGGGGCTTTGGTGAAATATCAGGGGTCTAAACATCACTTTTGTGAGATGAAAGGAACTGAGGACAGAGATTCCCCAGTCTCTTTCTCTGCAGCAAAGTAGCAGTGGGAATCTGCGCAGCACAGGGTGATTAGGGTGTGCCCGGGCACACCTGGCACACCCGGTGCGCATGCCTATGGCTCCCAAGTAAAGTTTATTTGAATATGAAATTATCAAATGACACCAGCAGTGGTCAAGGTAGATGTGTTTCACACAACAGAAATGTGCTTTATCATTAATCAATGAAATGCGTCTACCTTGACCACTTGGAGCCCACATGAGGTGCAGCCTTTTCTTATTTTGACAATTTACCACGGAGGCGAGCCGGGGGGCTAGCACTCAGGTGTGTGGTCCAGTGGGCGTATCAGTTACACCTGGAGTGGTGAGTTCTTTTCATTTGTACTGTCAAATTCCACTGGTTCCCCTGGACCTTGCTATGGGTTCCTTGAGCTGTGCTGGGTTGATCTCCCACATGGTGGGGCTTTTATAGTTCCGGTATCAACTTTACTAAGCAGAGTCATTGGAACTCATGACCACCTATGTAAGGGAACCCTTATGCTCCTCCTACATTGAGCACAGACATCAGAGGGGCCCGTCTGCTCTCACCACCAGTGTAACCATGGGTGGGGCCTTCTTGTTTTGCCATTGGCACCCTCTCATTTCACTGCCAATGTAAAAGAGAACTTCTCTTCATCACCATTGTAGTCCTTCTACATTAGCCACAAATGTAAGTGAGCCCATATCCACTCAACATCATTGAAAAGGGGTCCTTCTTACCTATACAGTGGAACCTTGGATTACGAGCACAATCCGTTCAGGAGAATGCTCTTAATCCAAAGTACTCACATATGAAAGTGAGTTTCCCTATTGAAGTCAATGAAAACTAAAATAATTTGTTCCGCATTGACCTCAATGGCAAGCAATACCGCATGTGGCCAGAGGTGGGGGGTGCTGGAGAGCCGGAAACACACAGAAAGGCCAGAGGACAGCTCGGCTGACCTTGGCAAACCTCGGAAAGGCTCGGGAACTGACTATTTCCAAGTCTTTACTTATGTGCCTTTCCAAATGGCGCCGATCGCCTCCGGTTGGCTCCGGCCAGCTCCGGCACCCCCCCCCCCCACACCTCAGGCGCGTGTGGCTTGAATCCTGCTTGTTTTGCGAGACAACACTCGCAAACCGAGTCAAGATTTTTTTAAAATACAGTGCTCATATTGCGAAACATATGTATATATACATACACACACATTTACTGACATCCTTCTTAAAGGGCTGGTTGCTTGGCTATCAAATTCAACCATTTCGGAGTTAACTGATCCAGAAAAAGTATACCAGAAAACATCTAGGCAACTAATGCTTCCAGAAAATCAAAAAAGGTAACCTGTGTCCCAACCTGTGACCAAAATGTCCAGCACCATAGAAAGTGTAACTTCTCTGATATAGTTGCTATTGTTGCTTGCCATAGGTGTGCGCAGCCTATTGCATTAGGGTGTGCACCCCAAAGCTATAACACATATGCATTTGACATATTTACCGGCCTCTTCACGGTTCTCCATCCTGAAACAATGGGAGGAAGGGGGAGCAAGGGAGCACATGGGGGACCCAGGCAACAGAAGAAAGAGGAACAGGAAAAGGAGGGGTGGAATATATTAGTATTGATCCCCTATATCAGGGATATGCAATTAGCGGACCTCCAGCTGTTGCAGAACTACAGGTCACAAGTATGAAACCCAGAGCCAGAGGCATGATGGGCATTGTAGTTTTGCAACAGCTGGAGGTCTGCTAATTGCATATATCTGCCCTATATTTTCCTCCTGTGGCAGCTGAATGTTGACAATAGGAAGAGGAGGAGAAGCCTACTTTCAGCTGCTGCAGGAGGAAAAGACAGATCGATATCACTATATTCCACCCGCACAACCTCTCCTGTCCAGGTTCTCAGGGTTGGCAAGTTAGGATTGCAGTTTACCTGTCACCTGACCACCATTGACAGGTTGCCAATCCCAGGATTAGGGTGTGCCCAGGCACACCTGGCACACCCCTTGTGCACGCCTATGTTGCTTGTAGAGTTGAGGATACAATGAGAACTCAAAGAAGAATCTGTAATATTGCATTACTCTGTATCCATTCATCTTATCTGGCACCTTTCATTTCAGGCTGTAAGGAATGATCAAGTCATCCAAATACCATTCATACAGTTGAAATGCAAGTCTGAACGGCACAGTACCAGGAGTGGCCCGTCCATAAGGGACGCCACCCCCCTAGTTTGCATGCAGAGCACCATACTTATAGCTTTCTTTGATTTTTTTTTTTCAAGCACATGGTTAGAGCAGTGTTTTTTCAACTCCAGCCCTCAGGGTTCCCTAACAGGTCATGTTTTAAGGCATTCCATTATTTTGCACAGGTATTGATATGATCCGTTTCACTGCCTTAGTAATTACCACAGCTGTTTCATCTGAGGGAAATCTTGAAAACAAGACCTGTTGGGGCGCAGTGAGGATTGGAGTTGAGAAACACTGGGTTAGAGCCTAAAGCCTCGTACACACGACTGGTTTTCCCAGGAGGAAAACTGCTAGGAGAGCTTCTGGCCGGGAAAAACGGACGTGAGTATGCTTCCTCGCAGTTTTTCCGTCAGGAAAACAGCCGGGAACCCCGGCAGGAAAATAAAAAACCTGCTCTCTATTTTCCCGTCGGGATTCCCGTATTTTTTTTCCGCCAGATCTACTACTTACCTATGGAAAACACGGCGAGGCAGTGCTGATGGAGTATACACATGGCCAGGATTCCCGGCCAAAGCTCCATGGCAGTTTTCCTGCCGGGTTCCCGGCTTTCCCCTCAGCGAACTTTTTCCCACTAAGAAAACTGATCGTATGTACAGGGCTTTAGGCTCTGATTGGCTTGTGATATTAACGAATCAATATTCGCTATCGTTTTTTTCCTCCAGGCCAATCAGGACAGGAGGCAGATCTAAAGAAGACCGGGTTAGCCGGGAGAAGAACCAATACCCTATGGTAAAATCATAGGTGTGCGCAGGCTTTGGCATTAGGGTGTGCACCCCAAAGCTCAAACACACTCTACCGATTACTCACAATATTCATTCAGAAAGGGAAGGGGCTGGCATATTAACTGTACTGGCCCCTTCCCCCACTCATCCTAAAACATCTACAGCAACAACCGGTGGGAGAGGAGGGAAGCCGGAGGTGCTGTGGGGGAGGGGGAGCCAGGTATGTAGGGGGAATCTGTTCTGCACAGGGGGATTAGGGTGTGCCTGGGCACACTGGCACACCCTGTGCGCACGCCTATGGGTAAAATACTGCTACACACATTTGCTTTGTTTACTGTTCCATCTTAATTTTCAGACCTGGATTAAAAATAAAGCATCTGATTGATAGCTATTGCCCAATATTCTATTTTTCTTTAGAACCTCTAAGGCTTCTAATTTTAGATTTCTGAACAAATATCGAGGTGTCAAGGGGTATGGCTATGAGTATTGTCACTTCTGATTCATAAACCTGTAGCTTGTCAATCAGCACCTAGCCCTGCCCACTGCTTTCTGGGTTGACATTACTGCTTTTGTTACTGAAACCTCCCACTGTGAGCTGCAGTGTCTGCGAGGGGGAGCTAGTGAGACCCATATGAAGGGAGATTTTGCTCAATTAAAGTACGTAAAGGAAGTTTTTTGTTTACTTTATATTGTGCGTTATACATATACAGTACTTTAAAGTACAATAAAGCAGAAACGTGTAGACTCCCTGGTCAGCTATATGTATAATTGATCTATTCTATCCATTTCTATAACATTCATTATCAATGAAACCTTTAAGTTATGAAAGTTTGCTTTCTTCATATAAATCGCTTGCTTACAGTGTATGTTCAGGAGAGAAACGATATTGCAGAATTGTATCTAGCAACAGTCATGGCCTAGGACAAAATGGATTGTGTTACTCTAATGCCCCATACACACGACCGGTTTTCCCATCTGGAAAAAGTCAGATGAGAGCTTTTGGCCAGGAATCCCGACCGTGTGCTCCATCTGAATGGGAAAACCGGTCGTGTGTATGGGGCATTAGAGTAACACAATCCATTTTGTCCTAGGCCATGACTGTTGCTAGATTTTGGAGGCACTGCACTAGACCATCTTAAAACCCTTAATAAATCTTCCCCCAACTGTCCAGTGACAGTGACCACTCTATTCCCACTGGTTAGTGGTCTGTGGTCCTGCGGGACCCACTCCCATTTGTTTTAAGTTAGTGGGGACTTTTAATGGGAACAATAATCACAGGTAGTGCTACTCACTATGTCTCCCACTTCACATTCCTCACCAGTCAGCTGACCTAAAGTCTCTGCCCCCCCAGCCATGTTATGAACTGAATGGGCGGCTGCAAAGAGGCCGAGTGGGCGGCTGTGGGCTCCAGGGACAGCCCTGCTGGGTGGCTGCAAAAGAGGTGCGGGCTTCATCATTTGACCCCTGAGGGGGTCCCGACCCCAGGTTGAGAACCACTGCACTAGGATATTTTCCTGATGGGGAAAAAAAAGATCTTGCTCTCTATTTATGCTGTGCCAGTGGGAATAGAGTGGTAACTTTCACTGGACAGTTGGGGGAAGATTTATTAAGGGTTTTAAGATGGTCTAGTGCAGTGCCTCCATTCTGGAACAGTACTCCTATATGCAGGTTCCGTGGGGATAGTCGGGGCTGTCAGGAGCCGCATACGCGGTGTATGTGTAATCCTTATAACTGTTTGATACGTACCATGATTCTATTCACTGTTCCTGTTGTGTTATTGTGGCCGATGTGGGCCTGACTCCTGTTATTAATAAACAATTAAAAAAAAAAAAGTCCCCACTACAGTTCTCAGATCTGCAAATGACCTTGATAAAGAGCACCTATGTTGGCTGATCAGAACTCTCCCACCAGCACTGCCACTCATCCCAACTCTCCCACCAGCACTGCCACTCATCCCAACTCTCCCACCAGCAATGCCACTCATCCCAACTCTCCCACCAGCACTGCCACTCATCCCAACTCTCCCACCAGCAATGCCACTCATCCCAACTATCCCACCAGCACTGCCACTCATCCCAACTATCCCACCAGCACTGCCACTCATCCCAACTCTCCCACCCCCAAGGAGTAAGGGAAGGAATACAAATAGAGAATATCTGGAAAGGAAAAGAGGGGGAACAACAAATAAAAAGGGAGAGAAAGATTGAGAGAGAGCAAGAAAGACAGCTAGATTGAGGGATGGGGGGGGGGGGATAAGAAATTAGGATAGATAGATAAAAGGGAAAGAAAAGAGAACAAAGAGTGGTACATACTAAAATGTTCCATAAGGGGTTTTAATACTTCACAAATGTAAGGGTTAGGGGGCGCAAATTACTTGTTTTGCCTTGTGTGTTGACAACCCACAACTTGGGAAATTTTATCAAGGGGTCACGGCCCTAGAAAGGTTGAGAACCACTGTCCTAGCAGGAAAATAGTTTGTCTGTATGCAATTTCAACGTGCAAAAAAACGTGCATGCTCTCGTCGTAGTGTTGTACGTCACCACGTTTTTTTGACTGTCGGCATTAGGTGTGACCATGTGTACGCAAGACAAGCTTGAGCGTAATTCCGTCGGGCAAACCATCATTTTTTTTTTTGACGAGAAAACCGCTAATGTGTGAACCGGTAACAAAATGAGTAGTGTAATAAGCATATATGTGTATCACAGGAAAAAGTGGATGAAGCTAGTCTTATTTAAAGTTTTTTTGTGGCACTGCTAAGCACATGCCTAGTTCCTCTACTGTCAAATCAGCCAAGTAAAGGTCAATTACTGTGGCAGTATCCATTAGATTTCAGTGAGAACAATTTCTGACTTTTGCCTTGTTTCAGGCATTGGCTGCTTGGGAGCCAATTCTGGGTAGACCAGGAAACCAGTGAATGTAATGTACTTTCCATGGTTGCTGTAGGCGCCATACCCTTCGCGCTTGTGGCTGTAAAGCCACACTGTGTCTCCAAGCTGAAGAGACAACATTATACTTTGGCTTTGCATCTCTCGTTTTTTTGAGTGACTGTCATCATAAATCATTGCCTGAACCTCGTTCTGGTTCTTCATCAACTTAACAGACATGGTTTTGTAGGGCATTTTTCCTATGGTGAAAGAGAAATAATAGGCCCCCGCCAAACGGCACCAAAATTCTCCAGAAGACAAATTGAAATCACTTCCAATATTGACAAACTCTGTGTCAAAAGTGATCGGCAGATGCTGTGTCTTTCCTTCATCTGATCCAATGAGGCTTTTGGTTCGGGCGACTGAAAAGGCTGACCGAGGATCTCTGTTTACTATTGGTTGGTCAGCTGCCATTGCATTCTTGTTGTAGACTTCGTTGTGCTCTGAGGAACTCTCTCGAGATGTCACAGTGTTTTGTGAGTCTTGCAGCTTGTGGTTGTCACTGCCGCTCTGGAAATAATAAGATGTATCTGGGTAGATTAAGTAGCCGTTAAAGGTTGTATAAGGCCCAACATTGCTGTAGAGGGCATATTTTGGATCTCCATGTAGCCGAAGCCAAACCGTGTCTCCATAATCCAACTGCAGCATTGCACTCTGACTGGCAACTTTGCGCTCATTGTGATGATGTTCATCATAAGCGATAACCTGGACCTCATTCTTGTTCTTCATTAGCATTACTGAAAGGTTCTTCTTGGGGAACTTTCCGACAGTGAAGGAGAAGTAGTAAGCCCCAGGAATGCGGCATCGGAAAATGCCAGCCTTTGGGTCAAAGTCTACCCCGATGTTCACATAAACCTTGTCGAAGGTGATGACCATTTCAGGGCCCCCTTCCATGCTGCTTGTGCGGGCAACAGAGAAAGCTGAGCGGAAATCGGTTCCCAGGGCCAAAGGAGAGAGAAGAAGTAGTTGAGCCATCAGCCCGAGAAGAGAATGAGCGCCAAGGGAAAACATTTTGCCTAAGTGAAAGAAACAAACATAAAGTCACATTTTCCAAGCCTAAAAAATAGGCACTACAACATTGTTTGAGTTGTCAGCAAAGCTACTGTATTTCTTGCAAGTATGAATTTTGAATTAGGGAACACTACATTAAAGTCTGTACATTAAAAGTCTGGTGACCACATGAGTGCATAATGCTTGGGAACCTGTGCATTTTTGAATGGCATGTAACTGCATGGTGAACCCTGACATCCATAAAACAGAACTCCAGCCAAAAAAAAGATAAAAAATGAATAGTCCAATTCAAATATAAAATAACAAAAGCAGCTATGCTGCAATATTTACCTTCAATCAAGAGATTTTCCCTGCATTACTTTGTTCTGATACGTCTTCAGTCTGATGGCAAGCATCATTTAAAGGGGAGGTTCCCCTAAAAAGAAACTTTTAACATTGCCTGTGTCTTCTTAATAACATTTAGAATCGGCTGGTAGTTTAAAAAAAAAAACACCCGTACATACCATTTTCGGCATGTACTCTCACCGCCGCTTCCGGGTCTGGCGGCCGGGGATGGGAGGGCCTGCTTCATTGACAGGCATCCGATCGACGCATACAGCGCGTCACGAGATGCCGAAAGAAGCCGAACGTTGGTGCGCATGCGCCGTATAGAGCCGCACCAACGTTCGGCTTCTTTCGTCATCTCGTGACGCGCTGTATGCGTCGATCGGATGCCTGCCCCCGGCTGCCAGACCCGGAAGCGGCGGTGAGAGTACATGCCGAAAATGGTATGTACGGGTGTTTTTTTTTTAAACTACCAGCCGATTCTAAATGTTATTAAGAAGACACAGGCAATGTTAAAAGTTTCTTTTTAGGGGAACCTCCCCTTTAACTCATGTCTTCTGAGCCCAGGTTGTCCTTGACCTGTCCCATCATGTGACTGGACAGGGAAAGGGAAAGCAGTACAATGATGAGCTAATATCTCTTAAAGCAGAGGTTCCGACGTTTTAAAGCTGCTGCTGACTTTTAAAAAATGGACACTTACCTGTCCAGCGCGCCCGCGATGTCAGCAGCCGAGGCTGAGCAATCAGTCGGTCCTCGGCTGCTTCCGCCGCCATCCTCGGTGAGGATATCAGGAAGTGAAGGCTGACGGCTTTACTGCCCGATTCCCTACTGTGCATGCGCGAGGATCACAGAGCGCTGTCACTGCCGAAACAGTGTTTCTCAGAAGACAGCGGGGGAGTGACGTCACAGGCTGCATTCCCAGCGGGGATCAGACCCGGAAGTGGTGCAAATACCTGTCTCAGACAGGTATCTGCACCCCCTCCCCCCTAAAAGGTGCCAAATGTGTCACCGGAGGGGGGGAGATCCAAAAAGCTGAGGTTCACTTTTTGTGTGAACCTCCTCTTTAAGCCTCATACACACGATCGGACTTCCATCAGACTTTTTTGTGGATTTTGGTCCGAAGGGGCGTTGCCTGTGAACCCGTTCTGCATACACACGGCAGAACTTTTTCAGCCAACATTCACCAAATCACATGGTTTTTCAGCTCTTCAACGCCACCCTTTGGGCAACTTTTGCTATTGTGTCTGATCTTTAGCATTGGTTCTGAGAATGCGTGTTTGTACTTTGGACTTTTGTGTACACACAATCGGATTATCCTCCATCAAACATTTGTTGCCAGAAAGTTTAAGAGCATGCACAGCGAACATTTGTCCATTGACACGGCTGGCATTGACACGGCTGGCATTCCCGGACAAAGCTCTCCCCGCAGTTTTCCCGACAGGAAACCTAGCCGTGTGTACACGGGTAAACTTAATAAGCAGGTTCTAGGTTTTCTATTTTCCTGCCGGGATTCCCGGCAGTTTTCCTGTCGCTAAAACTGCGAGGAAGCATACACATGGCCGGTTTTCCCAGCCAAAAGCTCTCCTGGCAGTTAAACCAGTCATGTGTACGAGGCTTGCTGGTGTGACGCAACTGTGCTGGGGGGTGGTAAAGCTCTTGCTGCTGGGATTCCTTAAAGCGACACTAAAGTCAGGATTTTTTTTTTTTAAAACAACAAACATGTTATACTTACTTCCACTGTGCAGTTCGTTTTGCACAGAGTGGCCCGGAAAGCTGTCTTCTGGGGTCCCTCATGCGAGGGCGCTCGCACAGTGGAAAGCTTTTGCGAGCGCGCTCCTGTGATACAGCCATAGCCGCCGACTGTATCACTCGGCTCCACCCCCCGGTGCACCGCATCATCCGATGTGATTGACAGCAGTGCCAGCCAATGGCTGCGCTGCTATCAATCCGCCCAGCCTAGCCAATCAACGGCCAGGCTGGGAACTGAAGAGGATGACGTGGACGCGCCCGGGAGTTTCGAACGGTCAGTTAAGTAAAACAGGGACTTGGGGGGGGACGTTGCTGTGAGATGTTTTTTTACCTTAAAGGGGTAATTCCCCCAAAAACCTTTTTTTAACATTGATTGAGGCTCGTTATGTCAAGGGGAATCGGGTGGTTTTTTATTAGAAACGAAGCAGTACTTACCGTTTTACAGATGCATCGTCTCCGTCGCTTCCGGGTATGATCGTCTGGTCTGGGCGTGCCTATTTGATTGACAGGCTTCCGACGGTCGCATACATCGCGTCACGAGTAGCCGAAAGAAGCCGAGCGACGGTGTGGCTCTATACTGCGCCTGCGCACCGTCGTTCGGCTACTTTCGGAAAATCGTGACGCGATGTATGCGACCTCGGAAGCCTGTCAATCAAATAGGAACGCCTATAGTCGGAGACCATACCCGGAAGCGTCGGAGACGATGCATCTCTAAAACGGTAAGTACTGCTTCATTTCTAAAAAAAAACAACCCGATTCCCCTTGACATAACGAGCCTCAATCAATGTTAAAAAAAGGTTTTTGGGGGAACTACCCCTTTAATGCATAGGATGCATTAAGGTAAAAAAACGTTTACCTTTACAACCTCTTTAACATTACTGACAACCCAGTGACAGATCATAACGCCAGAGCTGCTCTTCAGCGTTTCTGTAATCAACAATACTCTACATCACCATGGGCGTCCGCTGAACTTTTTCCAGGGGGGGGCATAATTTTATGGTCACCTATGCTCCGCTTCTTTGACAATGTCATGAAGGGCAGGGGATTATCCCATAAAGCCTTCTCCCTTAACTTGTACTCACAGTCCCCACTTGTAAGGTCACGGTGGTCTTCCTTCTCCCAAGTCCTGTTTCCACATGTCCCTTTGAAAATACATTACAGGCAGCAAAGCAAACACGAGGGTGCACATACAGGAAGCAGCCAGAGGTGGCAGTAAAGAGCTCTGTAACTCAGTGACACTGATCTTGCAACAGCTGTGGAGCCAACTCGCACAAACACAGAGAGAGTCAGCACAGCTAGAGATGCAAGCATGGCAGACCCTTGCTGATTCCAGGGGGGGTCACTGGCCCCCCCTTACTCCTATGAGCGGACGCCCATGTACATCACTATATCTCTCCCCTGAGTGATTCTCAGTCTAATCACATTAATTTATATTGTGATCATGACTCGTGAGAGTGCTGAGCTTTACAACTTAAAGATCTGTGATCAAAGACATCACATTCCCACGAGTGGCAGTAAGCGGCAGACTTCGGAGTGAACCCAGAGGGGGGTGCAGTGTGTCTCCAAGGCAACCGTAGACTGGAGGGGTGTCTTATATTGCAGGAAAAAAAAGAAGTGCCAGAAAAATATGTTCAGGATCTCACAGAGAACAGCCTTCCCAGGCTTTTCCGAGCTAGGATCCCATTACATATCCTTTCTCCCAGCCATGAGGAATCCTGACATTCAGGGGAGAATAACCTTATTCAGAGATTAGATGACACATTTCAAAGGCTTTTTTCATCTTACCACTTGGCAGATCATCTTTATTTATAGACAGTGAATTGTCCCACTCATTAAATGAGGATAAGGAAATAATGAGAGTGCAGATTCCTTAAAAGCCGACTTGCATAGAAAGCCATATTGAAGCGTTGGCATGATTAATCGTAGCTTTTTCTGCAAAGATATACAAGTTGTCCAATTTTTGTAAAAATATATACACTATATTGCCAAAAGTATTGGGACACCTGCCTTTACACACACATGAACTTTAATGGCATCCCAGTCTTAGTTCGTAGGGTTCAATATTGAGTTGGTCCACCCTTTGCAGCTATAACAGCTTCAACTCTTCTAGGAAGGCTGTCCACAAGGTTTAGGAGTGTGTCTATGGGAATGTTGACCATTCTTCCAGAAGTGCATTTTTGAGGTCAGGCTCTGAGGTTGGACGATAAGGCCTGGCTTGAAGTCTCCGCTCTAATTCATCCCACAGGTGTTCTATTGGGTTGAGGTCAGGGCTCTATGCAGGCCAGTCAAGTGTGGGTTTGTTTTTAAGGGGTTGGGATTAGGTTCCAGTGAAGGGACCTTGCTTTGTGCACTGATGCGCAGTCATGTTGGAACAGGAAGGGACCATCCTCAAACTGTTCCCACAAAGTTGGGAGCATGAAATTGTCCAAAATGTTGTGGTATGCTGACACCCTTAAGAGTTCCCTTCACTAAAACTAAGGGGCCAAGTCCAACCCCTCCTCTTTCACCAAATTATTTGGACCAGTGCATAAAGCACAAGGTTTAGACACACACATAAACATTGTGGACAGCCTTCCCAGGTGAGTTGAGGCTGTTATAACTGCAAAGGGTGAGCCAACTCAATATTGAACCCTACGGACTAAGATCGGGATGCCAGTAAAGTACATGTGCGTGTAAAGGCAGGTGTTCCAGTACTTTTGGTAATATAGTGTATAATCTCTATTGGGTGGAGGGATATTAAAACCGTGAGGCACGAATTTACAGAAACACTTTTCAGCAGCTGATATTATCAACCACAGCTTACCACCAGCTGTTGAAGAGTATTCCTGTCAATTTTTGCACCACAGATTTAATACCTGTACACCTGTGTTGCCAACCGCCAGTATTTTTACTGGCAGCCAGTAAAAAAATTGGCAATTTTCCCCTGAGGAAAAGGTCGCCAGTAAAAAATATGGCTGTGACACTTGACTCGGAACTGTGCGTATGCGCAGACCGGGTCCAGACCCCGGCCAGGATCATCTAAGTGCCTGCTACAGTGTATTTGGATGGTACCGGCGGGGGCGGGTCTGGCGGAGACGGTGCCTGGGCTGGGCGTATCATGTGATGGCATGGTGCATGGGAGCGAAGCGGCTAGAGGCTTGTGTGTGGGTCTGAGGGACAGGAGCAAGGCAAGCCAGGAGCAGGACTGTCAGTGCTGTTTGGACTGGAGGGGACTAAGAGGACCACCTGGCATGGAGAAAAACCGTCACTGTGACTCAGGATGGGATGTGTCAGTGATCTGTGCTGCTGCACACTAATGTCAGTGTCACAACATTTTGGCCCTCGTGTCAGTCATTTTCAATCTGCTAGGTTGCCAACACTGCTGTACACCAAGTAGAAAAACTACGTATAATACAAGCACTGATGAAGGGTAAAATTCTGGGCTCCTGAAATGTGTTAGCTGGACCTATTGGTCTTGTTGATTGTACTTTAGTAAAATTAATGTTTGGATCCTAACTTCTTGGTGTGGTGCATCTGTTCCCTTATCTTTCTTTTATTGCTGCCCTGAAGTGGATTTAAAAGCCTTTATCTACATAAAAGATGCCGGCTCAAAGTTGAAATTCTGTAAGTCACAAACTCTGCATTCATAGGTATGCGCAGCCAATAGGCCGCGCACACCTATGAATGCAGAGTTTTTACAATAGCATTAGGCAATAGCAATAGGGTGTGCACCCCCAAAGAATCAAACTTGAATGCGCTTGTGTACAGTATATATATAAATAAATATATAGCAGTAGGGCAATGGACAGTGTCAGTAGGGCAGAGGTTGGTGTCAGTAGAGCACTGGATGGTGTAAGTAGGGCAGAGGTTGGTGTCAGTAGAGCACTGGATGGTGTAAGTAGGGCAGAGGTTGGTGTCAGTAGAGCACTGGATGGTGTAAGTAGGGCAGATGTTGGTGTCAGTGGAGCACTGGATGGTGTAAGTAGGACAGAGTTTGGTGTCAGTAGAGCATTGGATGGTGTAAGTAGGGCAGAGGTTGGTGTCAGTAGAGCACTGGGTGGTGTAAGTAGGGCAGAGGTTGGTGTCAGTAGAGCACTGGATGGTGTAAGTAGGGCAGATGTTGGTGTCAGTGGAGCACTGGATGGTGTAAGTAGGACAGAGGTTGATGTCAGTAGAGCATTGAATGGTGTAAGTAGGGCAGCGGTTGGTGTCAGTAGAGCACTGGATGGTGTAAGTAGGGCAGAGGTTGGTGTCAGTAGAGCACTGGATGGTGTAAGTAGGACAGATGTTGGTGTCAGTGGATCACTGGATGGTGTAAGTAGGGCAGATGTTGGTGTCAGTAGAGCATTGGATGGTGTAAGTAGGGCAGATGTTGGTGTCAGTAGAGCACTGGATGGTGTAAGTAGGGCAGAGGTTGGTGTCAGTAGAGCACTGGATGGTGTAAGTAGGGCAGAGGTTGGTGTCAGTAGAGCACTGGATACTGTAAGTAGGGCAGAGGTTGGTGTCAGTAGAGCACTGGATGGTATAAATAGGGCAGAGGTTGGTGTCAGTAGAGCACTGGATAGTGTAAGTAGGGCAGAGGTTGGTGTCAGTAGAGCACTGGATGGTGTAAATAGGGCAGAGGTTGGTGTCAGTAGAGCACTGGATGGTGTAAGTAGGACAGATGTTGGTGTCAGTGGAGCACTGGATGGTGTAAGTAGGGCAGATGTTGGTGTCAGTAGAGCACTGGATGGTGTAAGTAGGACAGATGTTGGTGTCAGTGGAGCACTGGATGGTGTAAGTAGGGCAGATCTTGGTGTCAGTAGAGCACTGGATGGTGTAAGTAGGGCAGATCTTGGTGTCAGTAGAGCACTGGATGGTGTAAGTAGGGCAGAGGTTGTTGTCAGTAGAGCACTGGATGGTGTAAGTAGGGCAGAGGTTGGTGTCAGTAGAGCACTGGATGGTGTAAATAGGGCAGAGGTTGGTGTCAGTAGAGCACTGGATTTTGTAAGTAGGACAGATGTTGGTGTCAGTGGAGCACTGGATGGTGTAAGTAGGGCAGATGTTGGTGTCAGTAGAGCACTGGATGGTGTAAGTAGGGCAGAGGTTGGTGTCAGTAGAGCACTGGATGGTGTAAGTAGGGCAGAGGTTGGTGTCAGTGGAGCACTGGATGGTGTAAGTAGGGCAGATGTTGGTGTCAGTAGAGCACTGGATGGTGTAAGTAGGGCAGAGGTTGGTGTCAGTAGAGCACTGGATGGTGTAAGTAGGGCAGAGGTTGGTGTCAGTAGAGCACTGGATGGTGTAAGTAGGGCAGATGTTAGTGTCAGTAGATCACTGGATGGTGTTAGTAGGGCAGAGGTTGGTGTCAGTAGAGCACTGGATAGTGTAAGTAGGGCAGAGGTTGGTGTCAGTAGAGCACTGGGTGGTGTAAGTAGGGCAGAGGTTGGTGTAAGTAGTTTATTTTTATAATTTGTAGATATTTTACAATTTTATTATTTTATTATTTTTTACAATAGTATTTTTTTTTCAGGAACCCCATTGGGGGCTTTGGTGAAATATCAAGGGTCCAAACAAACCCCTGATGTCCCACTTTTGAGACAGAAAAAGCAACTGAAGACATAGATTCCCCAGTCCCTTCCTCTGTAGCCAAGCAGCATGGGGAAACTGCACAGCACAGGGTGATTGGGGTGTGCCCAGGCATACCTGGCACACCCTGTGCACACTACTATGTCTGCATTACCTGCGGAGGTAACACAAATCTGGTGTTCCAATGCCATATGTCCATCTGTTCAAAAATCACCCACATGACCACTTGAGTCCAAGGACAGAGGCTGTTCTTTTCAGCTGCCTACTCGAATTGCTTGGATTAGTTGCTTGCTGCTCTCCTGGCAAGCCAAAAACTGCCCAAATCAAAGGAAAGGTGTAATCCTTTACTAGCTGTGCCCAGCTCAGTGTAAAATATGCAGGTCATGAGCATTTCTGCCGGCAGATCACAAGCTCCACGCAGCAGGATGAGTTTCCTCCACCGAGACCTGCAGTCAGTGTGATTAATTGCAGAAGGGAATCTGCTTCCTAATATTTTCTTTGGTTAAACTAGCAAAGACAAGGCCTGCGCTTCCCTGTCTGGGTAATGAAGATGTATTGGTGCAAGAGGAGAGACCATGCATAGTGCTCTATATTTCCTGACACCTGTCCAGCCATGTGATAAATTTCAAAGTGGCTTGGAGAGATCAGGCGGGTAAAGCTTTGATTTTTCTGTCCTATATAAAAACAAGCTGACGATTAATTCTACCGATTCTATCACTGACACTGATCAAGTATATTAAAAGAGAATGGATGGTGTGTAGTTCAGTGGTTCACTCAGTGACAGTGGTGGTCGCTCCATATGGGGAGCCGCCCCCCTAATTTATGTACCCGGCTCCATCTACATGCAAGGCTCCAGAGACATAGATTTCAATGTTTTTTTTTTTTTTAAAGCACATGATTAGAGCCTGAGGCTCTAATTGGCTTCAAAAGGGTAGAGCTCAGGGTGCAGAGCACTGCGCCCTGATCCCACTCAGTTGTGTAACAATACCGAATTAATATTCAGTGTTGTCTTCCTGCTTCTCCCGGCCAATGAGGAAGCAGGTCTTAAGACCCGATTAGTCAAGAGGAGAAGCAACCGTATTGGCCGGGAGCAGAAGCAGGGGGGAAGCCACCGAGGAGACGCAGAGGGAAGCCGCCGAAGCTGCCCACGAACTGGTGGACGGGCGAGCGAACGAGCGATGTGGGGTGGGTGGTTTGTTTGGTCAACTGGGTGGGGGTAGGGTCTGTTGGTTTGTTTGCCAACTACCCCCCCCCCCCCCAAAAAAAGGGAGCATCAGCCACCTTTGCTTAATGATTTACAAACACATGAACTTTAATGGCATCCCAGTCTTAGTCCGTAGGGTTCAATATTGAGTTGGCCCACCCTTTGCAGCTATAACAGCTTCAACTCTTCTGGAAAGGGTGTCCACAAGGTTTAGGAGTGTGTCTATGGTAATGTTTGACCATTCTTCCAGAAGTGCATTTGTGGTAAGGCCTGGCTTGCAGTCTCCGCTCTAATTTATCCCAGAGGTGTTGAGGACAGGACTCTGTGTAGGCCAGTCAAGTTCCTCCCCCCCAGACTTGTTAATCCATGTCTTTAAGGACCTTGCTCTGTACACTGGTCAATATCAATTGGTGGAGGGGGAATTATGGTGTGGGGTTGTTTTTCAGGAGTTGGGCTTGGCCCCTTAGTTCCAGTGAAGGGAACTCTTAAAGCGGGGGTTCGCCCAAAAATCAACTTTCTGCAATTAGATCCAGCATACTGCTGACGTCTGCAGTATGCTGGTCTTTTTTTTTTTTTTGTACTTATCGTTTTAGCCGGGTTTCTTATCTGGCTCCGAGCGGTGATTACTTCCTGGTATAGGCGTTCCCGAAGGCAAGCGTAGTTGATTGACGGGCTTGGGTAGCGTGTCACGGCTTCCAAAAATAGCCAAAGTGATGCTCGGCAATTTACGGCGCCTGCGCAGTCAGCTCTACACGGCAGACGCAGGCGCCGTATAGCGCCGTAAACAGCCGAGTGTCGCCTCGGCTATTTTCGGAAGGCGTGACGCGCTATCCAAGCCCGTCAATCAACTACGCTTGCCTTCGGGAACGCCAACTCTCCGCAGAAATCCCCGCTCGGAGCCAAATAAGAAACCCGGCTAAAAAAATAAGTGCAAAAAAAAAAAAGACCAGCATACTGCAGATGTCAGCAATATGCTGGATCTAATTGCAGAAAGTTGATTTTTGGGTGAACCTCCGCTTTAAGGCGTC
This sequence comes from Rana kukunoris, assembly GCA_029574335.1. Lineage (NCBI taxonomy): Eukaryota > Metazoa > Chordata > Amphibia > Anura > Ranidae > Rana > Rana kukunoris. Next base: position 139,779 of record JAJQKJ010002647.1, read on the forward strand.
AACACACCAAGACATTTTGGACAATTTCATGCTCCCAACTTTGTGGGAAAAGTTTGGGGCCCCTTCCTGTTCCAACATGAGTGCGCACCAGTGCACAAAGCAAGGTCCATAAAGACATTGATAAGCGAGTTTGGAATGGAGTAACCTGACTAGCCTGCCCTCAATATGATAGAACACCTTTGTGATAATATAGAGTGGAGACTGCGAGCCAGGCCTTCTCGTCCAATATCAGTGACGGACCTCACAAATGCACTTCTGGAAGAATCATCAAACATTCCCATAGATACACTCCTAAATCTTGTGGACAGTAGGGTTGCCACCTTTTCTTCAAGCCAAACCCGAACACTTTACTGGCGCATGGCATTTTTTTTTTTTATATTTTTTTATATACACTATAGACTATAGGATTGTTAAAGACCTTGGAGTGGGAGTGGACAGGGGGGTAGCGAAATGGACAATTCTTCTAAAAAAAAAAACAATGAATACTTTGCAAAACAGCCTGTTTAAATGTTATGTTAAATCAGCCCAGGAGTGGAGTATTGCTTACCTTATGGGGTTGGTGGGCCTGGGTATAATACAGGGGTGGTGCTAGAACTATACAAGACCTGGGGCACCTTTGGGCACCCAAACTTGAGCAGTAATGTGGCATGCACAGCACGTCACGGTGAACACTGGGTGCTGGCCCAATTACAGAGAACAGTGAATGGGCTTAAAGGAGTATAATTTAATAAATCAAGCATTTGTGAACTCATAAAATAGGCTTTGATTGCTGTGCCACAATAAATAGTCTCACAGATATGCATACCCATCAGCACTATAATAAAAAAAAAAATGAAACGCTGTCTGAGCCTACCTTAAAGAAGACCATCATTAAAAAAGCCAGGGACTGATTAGCAACCAGAAACTGTGGAGACAATGATCACTTTGGTCAGAGGTATGTAATGTACAATAGTGGGAATAGTTCAGGAGTCTGTTAGGCTCGCCATACACAGTTACTTTTCACCCAGCCAGGGGGCTGAACAAAAAATAACTTGATCCAAGCAAATGAAGTCCTGTGGATGGAGGAATCTCCCTATTATGCCTCGTTTCCACTGAGCGGATCGGTTCGGTACGGTACGGTACGGTTCGCTATTTTGGGTGTTTCCATTATGAAAGCGTGCCAGAAAAGCGAACCGTACCGCACCAGCAAGGGTCCTGCTTCAGATGAGGGACCAGAGAGAGTGGAACGGTTCAGTTAGGGCGGACCTACAAATGCATCTTACTGATTGGTGGATGCGCTACGATTTTTTTCTAAACTCTGAATGGTCCCTCACGGTCCGATTTGCAGTGGAAACACTCACACGATTAGACCGGCCCCATCCGAACCGATCCAAAATAGCTGCCCCGACCCGATCCGTGCAGTGGAAACGAGGCATTAGATTCTGACAGCAGCACTAAACTCTGTCAGAAAATGCTAATCAGCAACTGTAGCTCCCCCACATTCTACCTCCTAGTACAACCCCCCTCCCTTTCCCCCCTTAGCACAAATATTTTCCCACCCACCAAAAATCAACCTTAGGACAAATCCTTCCCCCCAAAATCCCCCTCCTAGTACAAGCCCTTCCCCTACAAATACCCCCTCCCCAGCACAAATCCTCTCCATCCAGTCTTTCCTCTAAGCCCAAATTCCTCCTCCTAGCCCAAATCCTTCCCTCACCAAATTCTATGTCCCAGCACAGCCCTCTTCCACTAGCACAGGTTATTCTACCCCCTGGTCACTAAAATGAATGGCTGAGTTCACCCTTCTGAACAAGTTACATGTTACACCTGTATTTAGGGCATAACATGTAACATGTTCAGCATCCACCCCATGACAGTGTGTGTCCACAAAGCTCAGTGTCTTTTATTCACAGATTTTTTTGCACATTTTTTACCTGCAAAAAAATTGTCATTTTAATTTTTTTTTCCAAAAGTTGAACTTAACCTTAAAGATGAGCTCCACTGTAAAAAAAAAATATTAAAATCCAGCAGCTACAAATACTGCAGCTGCTGACTTTTAATATTAGGACACTTACCTGTCCTGGAGTCCAGCGCCGTCCGCAGCAGAGGACGAGCGATCGCTCGTTACTCTGCTGCCCCCCCGCCATCCACGGTGAGGGATCCAGGAAGTGAAGCGCTCCGGCTTCACTTCCAGATTCCCTACTGCGCATGCGCGATCACTGCTAAGCGTCTTTCACTGGTCCCCGCTGTTTTCTGGGAGCCGTGTGTTTCCCAGAACACAACGGGGGGTGGGGGGAGACCGGGCAGTGACACACTGCCCGCAGTCTACCAACAGTGTGTATTCCCGGAAGTGGGTGCAAATACCTGCTCCGCTTGAATTAACAATTCTTCCCATATATACATAAACCTAAAAACAACACTATTCCATATATATTGTGTATAGTAACAGCCTTCCCAGAAGAGTTGAAGCTGTTATATCCGCAAAGGGGGGCCAACTCAATATTGAACCCTACGGGCTAAGACTGAGGTGCCAAGAAAATTCATGTGTGCGTAAAGGCAGGTGTCCCAATACTTCTGGCAGTATAGTGTATCTGTAGCTATGGTTGGTGCGGTGAACACAGCTTTTTCAACTTGAGCTCCATGTCTGGATTCACAACATCTTTTATCATTTCTGGCCTCCTTTTTGTAAAACTAGGACCGTTAGATCTCATCTAGCGTACTCAGCTCTTTGAGTTACCAGAAGCAGCGCTGTCCCCGCTGACTGCTAATTATAAGATTATAATCATTTTACTTTTAAATATAAAATTCTTAGGCTTTTTAGGTCATTTTTATTATATCATGCATACAGTAAAACCTTGGATTGCGAGCATAATTTGTTCCAGAAACATGCTTGTAATCCAAAGCACTTGTATATCAAAGCACATTTTCCCATAAGAAATAATGGAAACTCTAATAAATTCGTTCCACAACCATTTGTTTATAGGTCCTTCAGTTTATAGTCCATATAAAAAGATTTTAGTAAAGTGATAGGTTGTGTAAACATAAAATGTCCATTCACAAATGGAAGCCTCCACAAGGGGATTAGAAGAAAAATCCAGCAGGAGCTACAAAGTATAAAAGAGAAGAGAGGCGCCTCTAAGTGTAACAATATGTTGCTAAATGTTGTACCTTCATTGAATGTAACCATATTGCTACACTTAATGGTACCTCTCTTCTCTTTTATACTTATTTGTGACATGATGCTACTTTTATAAGCTGGTACATTGTGTTGTATAGCCACACCCTCAAATGATGTTGTGATGACGAAACGCGTCAGTGCGGGGCCATACAATGACCAACATTGACATCAGCACGCTGAACTATGATCACAATAACATTTTAAAACGAGATTACGCTATGAAGTTGTATTCCTTTCCTTTGGGACGAGTCCATTAGCATGTGATCTACCCTCCTGACTGCAGTCTGATCCGTGGAGAGATCATCCGATTAAAGATCGACTGTGTATGATCTAGCAAGATCTGGTAAGAATTTAACCCCCTGTCCACCGCCCGCCGTCGAAGACTGTCTTGTTCTGGGCGGACGTCATATGACGTTGCGCCTTCACAAGCCACTAGGGGGTGTGCGCGCGCCCGCCGCGTCACTGGGGACCTGATGCGCGTGCCCGGCGGCCATGATGGCCGCCGGGCACCCGCGATTTCCCAGTAACTGAGCAGGACTGTGGATCTGTGTGTGTAAACACACAGATCCACGTCCTGTCAGGAAGTGAAGACCGATGGTGTGTCCCTTGTACATAGGGACAACCATCGGTCACCTCCCCCAGTCAGTCCCCTCCCCCCACAGTAAGAATTACTCCCTAGGGAGCACATTAACTCCTTGATCGCCCCCTAGTGTTAATACCTTTCCTGACATTCATATTTTTTCAGTAATCAATGCATTTTTATAGCAGGGATCGCTGTATAAATGTGAATGGTCCCAAAAATGTGTCAGATGTGTCCGCCGCAATATCGCAGTCACGATAAAAATTGCTGATCACCACCATTACTAGTAAAAAAAATAATAATAATAATAAAAAAGCTATAAATCTATCCCCTATTTTGTAGCTGCTATAACTTTTGCGCAAACCAATCAATATACTCTTATTGCGATTTTTTTACTAAAAATATGTGGAAGAATACATGTCGGCCTAAAATGAGGAAAGAATTTGTTTTAAAAAAAATGGATATTTATTATAGCAAAAAAGTAAAAAATATTGTGTTTTTTTCAAACTTGTCCCTCTTCTTTTGTTTATGGCGCAATAAAAAAAACACAGAGGTGATCAAATACCACCAAAAGAAAGCTCTATTTGTGGTGAAAGAATGATAACAAATTCATTTGGGTACAGTGCTGCATGACTGCGCAATTGGCATTCAAAGTGTGACAGCGCTGAAAGATGAAAAATGGCCTGGGCAGGAAGGGGGTGAAAGTGCCCTGTAGGCAGGTGGGTAATCTAGAGTGGGTGTTTTTCACTCATGGAGGGGTTGGTGGAAGCTTTCCTCCATATCCATGAGACTAAACCATTTTGGACTGATTTTCACTCACAACGACGTGGTTATACATTGTAGGACTGCGGCATTGGGACTTTATTATCTTAATTGCACCATTGGTTCCAATAATGCGCACTTGCTATGTGATATTGTTTGATCTTTTTAGCGCTGCTTTTGTGTGTTTTTAGGAAACTAGGACCTTTAGATCTCATCCAGAGTACTCAGCTCTTTTAGTTGCCAGAAGCAGTGGTGTCCCCGCTGACTGTTACTATGTCAGATATCTTAATTGCTGTAAATTTACAGATGTTTTAACTAGGACACACCAGAGCGCCGGGAGTTTTTTTTACAGCTGCCTCCTTATTAGGAAATCCACAGCTATGAATTTGTATGTGTCCTAATTATTTATATAAAGCTGAACTCTAGGCAGATATAAAAGTCACGGGTCCCGCAAGCTCTGGGACCGTGCCCGTGGGACCCGCAGACTCGATGTCCGCAGGTGCCCGGTGATCGTGTCACGGAGCGGCAGAACGGGGGGATGCGTGTGTAAACAAAGCATCTACCTGTTCTGCCTAGTAACACGACACTGATCTTCTGCTCCCTGGCATCGGGAGCTGTGATCAGTGTCGTGTCACATGTAGCCCAGCCCCCTTACAGTTAGAATCACTCCCTAGGACACACTTAACCCCTTCCGAGCCCCCTAGTGGTTAACCCCTTCACTGCCAGTGTCATTTACACAGTAATCAGTGCATTTTTATAGCATTGATCGCTGTATAAATGACAATGGTTCCAAAATAGCATCAAAAGTGTCCGATGTGTCCACCATAATGTTGCAGTCACAATAAAAATTGCTGATCGCCGCCATTACCAGTAAAAAAAAATGTATTAATAAAATGTATTAATAAAAACTATTAATAAAAATGCCATAAAACTATCCCCTATTTTTTAGACGCTATGGTTCGGATTCACGTAGAGCCGCGTAGATTTATGCGGGCGTAGCGTATCGTCTTTACGCTACACTGGCACAACGTAGAGAAGCAAGCCTGCTATTCATGAAGAATATGCGCTCCACGTTGCACCGGCGTAGCATATAGTTGTCGGCGTAAGCCGACGTAAGTCAAAGTAGGTGGAAGTGGGCGTGATATATTTAAATGAAGCTTGACCCCATGCAAATGATGGCCACAGCTTCAAAAAACAAACTGCGCATGCGTCGTCTCTTGGACGCATCCTAGTGCGCATGCTCACAGTTACGTCAAAATAGCTGCCTAAGATACGTCGAACACTGCCTACAACGTGAACATAACCTACGCAAAGCCCTATTCACGTAGTACTACGTAAGCGGCGTATGCGACCTAAAATTTGATGGCGTCGTTCCTTGGCCCATACCTTTGCATTACCTGCACCTGCTATATGAGGGGTAAATTTACGCCAGACGTAAGCATTACGCAAATCGCGTATATGAAGCGGCTGGGCGCATCTACGTTCGTGAACCGGCGTATATTACTCATTTGCATATTTAAAATGGTATCTAGCTTCGCAAATCGGCGTAACAATACGACGGCGCACATTTGTACATACGACGGCGTAAAACGTTTGTGAATCCGGGCCTATAACTTTTAAGCAAACCAATCAATAAATGCTTATTGCGATCTTTTTTTTAACAAAAATATGTAGAAGAATATGTATTGGCCTAAACTGAGGAAATTTTTTTTTTTTATATATTTTTTATATAATTTGTTGACTTCTGGAACAAATTATGCTCGCAATCCACGGTTTTACTGTATATCGTAAACAGCTGAAATTCTTTCAAAATATTTAATTGAGGGATTTTTTTTCTCTTAACTGCTTAAGGACCGCCACATGTACATTTACGTCGGCAGAATGGCACGTACAGGCACATTGGCGTACCTGTCCCGTCCCTGCCTAGACGTGGGTCGGACCCCCCCCACCCCGGTACTTGCGGCGGCCCCCGTGGCTGCAGGAGCGATCCGGGATGAGGGGGCGGCTGTTCGTTTTTGTCCGCCCCCTCCAGATCGCTCCCAGCCAATCCGCTCCCTCCCTGTAGTGCACTTCCTCTGCCTGTATAATGTAAACACAGGCAGAGGAAGTGATGTCAGCTCTCCTCTCGGCGGTATTTTCAATCCGCCGAGAGGAGAGAATACATCACAAGTAAGTCGCACCAACACTACACTGACACCACACACATAGGCACATTAACCCCTTCCGATCACCCCCCCCCCCCCAGCCCCCTGTCACAGTGTCACTGATCATATATTTACTGTTCACTGCATTTAGTGTCAGTGTGACAGTTACTGTGACAGGCAGTTATTGTTAGGTCCAGGGTAGCCCCGTCCGCATCCTAATAAAGTTTTTAACCCCTTGATCACCGCCCTAGTTGACCCTTTCACCCCCTATTGCCAGTGTCACTAAGTGATCATTTTTCTGATCGCTGTATTAGTGTCGCTGTTGCCGCTAGGTAGCTAGTTTTTTTTTATTGTGATTTTTTTTACTAAAGACATGTGGCTGAATACATTTTGGCTAAATGTTTGACTAAAATTTAGTTTATTAGATTTTTCTTATAACAAAAAGTAGAAAATATCATTTATTTTTTCTAAAGTTTCGGTCTTTTTCCATTTATATCGCAAAAAATTTAAATCGCAGAGACAATCAAATACCATCAAAAGAAAGCTCTATTTGTGGGAAGAAAAGGATGCAAATTTTGTTTGGGAGCCATGTCGCACGACCGCGCAATTGTCTGTTAAAGCGACGCAGTGCCGAATTGTAAAAACACCTTTGGGCATTTAGCAGCATATTGGTCCGGTGCTTAAGTGGTTAAAATATGTTTTTCAGTTTAAAGCACTCAGCACATAAACAATAGTTTATACAGTGGAAGCTTTTATTACTAGCATAATCCGTTCCAGGAGAATTCTTGTAATCCAAAGCACTCGCATATGAAAGCAAGTTTCCCCATAGAAGTCAATGGAAACAAAGATAATTCGTTCTGCATTTACTTCTATGGCATGCAATACCTCATATGGCCAGAGGTGGGGGGTCACCAGAGAGCCTCGGAAATATTCGGGACAGCTCGGCTGATCTCGGAAACCCTTGGGAACGGAGTATTTCCGAGTGATTCTGAGTATTTCTGAATGGCTTTGAACCGTTCCGAGTGTCATCGGCGCCCTCACACCTCTGGCCAAAGGTACTGCACACCCCATTAGCTTGAATCCTTCTTGTTTTGAGAGACAACACTCGCAAACCGAGTCAGGATTTAAAAAAAAAAGTGGCTCGTCTTTCAAAACGCTTGTTAACCGCGTTACTCGTAAACCGCGGTTCCATTGTATTGTTTATATATAGGCTGATTGAGTAGTGGAGGTTCAGGATTTAATTCTCATTCTCAAAGTATATTTATAGCGGGCATAATTTTTTTTATTTTTTTTTTGCAAGCTAAAATTAATCACATTAAATAGTCCCTAAAACATATTAATAGCTCCCCAATCAATCCAGAAATCATTGCAAACACTTATAGCCTTATATCCTCCAGCTCATGTTGTGGCCGTATCCATCATATGTGTGGGCATGTGAAGCCCAGTTCTTGGTTTTCAGGGAGAGGTGCATGCTGGGTGATTTTTAGGCACAGTAATGCCCAGAGACTTCTGGGAAATGAGTGTCATCATTTCCCAGGAGGCAATGGGGTCTTAGGACAGGAAGTTAAACCACCTAGGACCAGGAACTAGGCAGATTACGAATACCGCCTAGTAACAGCCAGATAGAAGTGAGTAAAACATTATTTTTTTTTACATTAAAGGCAAACTGTGTAGGAAGTACATTTTTAAGGTGGAACTCTTTAAAATAACAGTGTTTGCAAATAAATAATATGCAAAATAAATGTGGTTATTTTGTTGTTGTTTGGAAACCATAAAAGCTTGTTTAGTAGGCGCGTGTACACAATTCTTGAATACTGGTAATATAAACACATTAGGAGGCACTTGAATTTAACTACCACACACCAGGGGGTAATTGCTGCACATTCAATTATAAAGGGATAGTTCATTAAATATGAATGAGAAACTACTAGCAATCATTGTAGTGACAAGCACATAACGATGTACAAACTGCTGGAGCTTACGGTGACCAATCAAAATTTCACTTTGCATCAGCACAGACCAGTAAATAGAATCGAATATGATTAATGACTTGTTGCTATGATTTGAACACTAAATATAATAATTACATTGGACCAGCCTAATAAGTATATCTAGGCATATTTATTTCCTTTTGCATTGGGTATGGAAAGGTTAGAACTAGGGATGCACTGATACCGGTACCGGTATAGGTAGTGGTGCCGTTACCGAGAATTTTCACGAGTTCTCGTGAAAATGCTACCAAAGCCGATACATTGCAGTGCGATTTGCGTCAATCCAAAATGAATGGGTGCAAGTCGCACTGCAAATAATTGCATGCAATTTGAACAGGAATGCGCTGCGATTCCTGACTGAATTGCATGCGGTTTCAGGCACCACTCCTGTGTGATCCCAGGCTTGTCATAGTACAGTTGACACAGGAGCGGTGCAGTAAACCTCCCTGCCTGATGGGTTTCACCGGCTCCCATCCAACTGTGAACGTCTGTGGCTGCGGCTCCTCCCTTCGCCTTCAGCCTTTTTTTATTGAAGATTTAAATATTTTTTACTTTTTTTTATTTTTTTATTTTATTTTTTTTTACCAAAAATATGTGGAAGAATTCATATCGGCCTAAACTGATGAAGAAATTTTATTTTTTAGGGATTTTTGGGGGATATTTATCATAGCAAAATGTAAAAAATATTTCAAAATTTACGCTCTTTTTTTGTTTATAGCGCAAAACATAAAAAACGCAGAGGTGATCAAATACCACCAAAAGAAAGCTCTATTTGTGGGAAAAAAAGGACATTAATGTTGTTGGGGGCCAAGTCGCACGACCGCGCAATTGTCAGTTAAAGCGCCGCAGTGCTGTATCGCAAAAAATGGCTTGGTCATTATGGGGGATAATCCTTTCGGTCCTTAACCACTTAACGACTGCCGCGCGCCTATTTACGTCCACAGAAGGGCACGTACAGGCAGATGGGCGTATATATACGTCCCTGCCTTCTAACGGGTCGGGGGTCCGATCGGGACCCCCTCCGCTGCGTGCGGCGGTCAGCTTACCTCCGGGAGCGATCTGACTCGAGGTGGCAGCGGTTCATTTCTGTCCGCCCCCTCGTGATCGCTCCCAGCCAATCCCGTGCGCCGCCGCTGTGTCGCTTCCTCTGCCTGTAAAATGTAAACATAGGCAGAGGAAGTGATGCAGCTCTCATCTCGGCGGTATTTTCAAACCGCCGAGATGAGAGAAGAGTCACAGTAAGTCCGCACAAACACTACACTGACACCAGTACACATAGGCACATTAACCACTTGCGATCACCCCCCAACCCCCCTGTCACACTGTCACTGAATGCAGTGATCATATATGTACTGATCACTGCATTTAGTGTCAGTGTGACAGTTAGTGTGACAGGCAGTTAGTGTTAGGTTCAGGGTAGCCCCGTACCCCCCTCCCCCAATAAAGTTTTAATGATCACCGCCCTAGTTGACCCTTTCACCCCCTATTGCCAACGTCACTAAGCGATCATTTTTTCTGATCGCTGTATTAGTGTCGCTGTTGCTGCTAGGTAGCTCATTTTTTTTTATTGCGATTTTTTTTTACTAAAGACATGTGGCTGAATACATTTTGGCCTAAATGTTTGACTAAAATTTAGTTTATTAGATTTTTCTTATAACAAAAAGTAAAAAATATATTTTTTTTTTCAAAAATGTCGCTCTATTTTTGTTTATAGCGCAAAAAATAAAAATCGCAGAGGCAATCAAATGCCATCAAAAGAAAGCTCTATTTGTGGGAAGAAAAGGACGCAAATTTTGTTTGGGAGCCACATCGCACGACCGCGCAATTGTCTGTTAAAGTGACACAGTGCCGAATTGTAAAAACACCTTTGGGCATTTAACAGCATATTGGTCCAGGGCTTAAGTGGTTAAGTTGGTGTAAATCAGTACATATACCTAGTAAAGTGACTGCCCTCACGTGATACACAAAGATGAAACTAATCCTCTTACATAAGCTGTACCTGTTTACCTACAGACATTTAAAGTAAAGCTTGATTGAACAGTCAGAAAAAAGGGGGCGGAGAGCTGAAGTTACACGCAGGACTCAGTGGGGAGAGCTGAGAGCTGATTGGAGGGAAGGAAAACACCTCCCTTTAAACAGCACACAGGAAAAGAGCTGTCAAGCACAGGCTGTGTGCTGGAGCTCCTCTCCCCCCCCCACCAACTTTTTTCTCTAGGTGTTAGAAAAACTTATCAGAAGTGGCTCATGCAGATAGAGGAATGATGCAGCAGACAGAAATTACTCTTTGTGCTCTGGATTGAGTCAAGTACACACTATAGAGGGATATGCTTTGTTCAAATTTAATGTCTGAGGTTTACAACCACTTTAAGTAACGTTTACAGGCCTAGTCCTTCCCCCAGCATGTGATTGGACAGTGAAATGGGAAACAGTAGACTAATGAGGTTATTCTGCTTTCCCCTTCTCATTTTTTAGCTATTTATGCCTTTATACCTTTAGGAATAGTTTACACTTGCTTCAAAACAAGGCTTTGGACATGCTTTGTTAAATCTCTCTGAATGCCAGTCAAAGCCCATGTCCCTTAATTAAAATGGTTAGCTTACAGTCCTGTTTACACCTTGCTTTTGCTTGGTGCTTCGATGAGGCTTCCAGGAGGCTTTGGTGGGGCTTCGGTTAGGCTTTGGTGGAGCTTCCATGAGGCTTTGGTGGTGCTTCAATGAGGCTTTGGTGGAGCTTCGATGAGGCTTTAGTGGAGCTTCGATGAGGCTTTGGTGGCGCTTCGATGAGCCCTTAGTGGCGCTTCGATGAGCCCTTGGTGGCGCTTCGATGAGCCTTTGGTGGCTCTTCGATGAGCCTTTGGTGGCTCTTCGATGAGCCTTTGGTGGTGCTTCGATGAGCCCTTGGTGGCGCTTCGATGAGCCCTTGGTGGAGCTTTAATGAGCCTATGGTGGAGCTTCGATGAGGCTTTGGTGGAGCTTCGATGAGCCTTTGGTGGAGCTTCGATGAGGCTTTGGTGGCGTTTCGATGAGGCTTTGGTGGAGCTTCGATGAGGCTTTGGTGGAGCTTCGATGAGGCTTTGGTGGCACTTCGATGAGGCTTTGGTGGGGCCTCAAGCTAGCTTTGCCATAGACTTCTATGGAGGCTTTAAAGACACTTTGAAGCACAAACTAAAGCAACATGGGCTATCATTTTTGAAGCGTAGCAAACGAAAAAGCAAGGACTGTAAGCTAACCATTTTATTTACTGGCATTCAGGGAGCTTTGACAAACCCTGTCCAAAGCCTTGTTTTGAAGCAAGTGTAAACTAGCCCTTGAAGTCCAACTCCGGGAATTATATAAAAATCTACCCTTGCAGTAGGTCCACTTGCAGTAAGTGAACAGGCGGTTGGTTTTCATCCGATCTCCCAATAGAGGACAGAAGGACTCTGACAGGTCCGTCTCAGCACAAGGAGCGGAGACAGACCTGAAACAAAATATAATTCGGGGCTCAGGTAAGTAAAACGTGGGCGCCAGACACTGCAAGGTGTATTTTTCACCTTAATGCATAGGATGCATTAAGGATGAAAAACACGTAGGTTTACAACCCCTTTAAGAATACATGGCACTTGTTTAACCACTTAAGGACCGCCTAACGCCGATATACGTCGGCAGAATGGCATGGCTGAGCACAGGCACGTACCTGTACGTCGCCTTTAAGAGCCCAGCCATGGGTCGCGCGTGACCCGGTCCGAAGCTCCTTGACCCGCAGACCCGATTGCCGCAAGTGTCCCGCGATCGGGTCACAGGAGCTGAAGAACGGGGAGAGGTGAGTGTAAACAACCCTTCCACGTTCTTCTATGTGGCAGTGTCAATGATCGTCTGTTACCTGTTATAGGGAACGATGATTAGTGACGTCACACCTACAGCCACGCCCCCCTACAGTAAGAATCACTCCCTTAGGGCAGACTTAACCCCTTAGCGCCCCCTAGTGGTTAACCCCTTCACTGCCATTGTCATTTGCACAGTAATCAGTGCATTTGTATAGCACTTTTTGATGTGAAAATGACAACGGTCCCAAAAATGTGTCAAAAGTGTCCGATGTGTCCGCCATAATGTCACAGTCACGAAAAAAAAAAAAGGGGCAAGGTCCTTAACCTGGATAATGGTCCGAGTCTTAAGTGGTTAAGTATCAAATACATTTAAAATAAGCTGTTCTGAGTATTTTGAAGCTGCAGTGTGCAAGAGGCCCATGGGCGCAATTAATACAGCAATAGTGCAATAACACTATATTTTGTTTCATCGTCTTGATTATGCCAGACTGATGAAAGGGTTAAATCGGAGCAGTTGCTAAGGGCTAAGGACAGCGCGTTTCACAATTATTTTTTTGCCTTATTGGCTAAAATATACAAAGTTGTCCTCTGTAAAACATTAGCAGATGGTTGATTATTGAACGCCCCCTCTCTCTCTCTCTCACACACGCACATTCCCTATAGTGATAAGGCTGCTATGGAATCATTATGTTGTATGATCTATACTCATTGCAGGCTGTCACACACATACTAGTCAAGGAAAATAACATATTTCAAAACAGGAAAGCATCTGTGGCACTGACGGTCCCTGGGTGATTTAATAGTACTTGTCAGACTGATATGAAATATAGCAATCAGGACAGCGAGAGGGGACAGGATGGCATTCCCAATTAGATCCAAGAGGGATGCTGATGAGAGGGGACAGACAGGCCAGGGATGCCACAGGGGATGCCATGCACACACAGGCTGGTGGTATAAATGCAATGGGTGAAGGTACCTGGTGCAAAGCTGGAGATTGGTTATTCTTGCAGCTCTTCTCCTTGGCAGGTACCAAAAGCTCTGCTCTCATCTTCCAGCATCCTCCCAGCTCATCCCCTTCTCCTCCCACCAACACATCTGTATATCTTGCCTCCTCTGCCCCCCTGTGACCCAACATCCCCCCACCTCCCTGCACTTACCTGTTCTGCTGGTCACCAGCCTCTCCTCTTCTCTCTGCCTGGTGTCTCCTGGAAAGATTTGGCGCAGCCTGGGCTGAGAAGGGGGGCGCTGGAGGGAGGGGGGGCACGTAAGGGGGTCCACATACACAGGGCACAAAATCATGGACAGGTAACAACACCAGACTTGTTTGGGACGAAGACGATTGTGGTGGCAGACGATCGCACATGTGTAGAGGGGTGTAAGGAACAACAGACTGGGAAACAGATGGGGGCTACAAGGATTATTCAACAGTCAGCGCACGTCTTGTTTGCTAATCCATGGGCTGCAGAGGCAGAGAAAATGCATGAAATCTCACATTTGTAAGGATAGATGGATAGGTGTATTGGAGCAAGTGAGAAAAGGAAAGGAGAAAAAAGAATAGAATGTAGATAAAAGAGAAAGAGGGAACAAGAGAAGAAAACGGAGGAGAAATAAAAAATAAATAAAGTGATAATGGGATAGAGAGGAACAGATATGCCATAGCCAGCAAAATGCCGCTGTGCAAGGACAATTTTTAAAGCGGTTGTATACCCGCTATTGACATTTTTTTTTTCCCCCACCTGAAAGGCAAAAGGTATAATCAGCTAGTATGCAGCCTTATTATAGGCTTACCTGTAAGTGAAAGTGGTAAATAGATTAGAGAGAAGAAAAAGAAGGGAAATGAAGAGTGAATATAATGTAGATTTAAAAACTTAAAGTGGATGTAAACCCAACTTTTCAATTTATTTTTTGCTGTTACAATGTAGAGTATAATGCCGCGTACACACGATCACTTTATGTGATGAAAAAAAACGACGTTTTTAAAAACGTCAATTTAAATGACCGTGTGTGGGGGAAAATGTCGTTTTTTGTCTTGTGAAAAACGACAAAAAAAAATTGAAGCATGCTTAAATTTTTTGTGTTGTTTTTCAAAACGTTGTTTTTTGTTTCACAAAAAATCACCATGTGTAGCAAAAAACGTTGTTTAAAACAACGTTTTTCAACCCGCGCATGCCCAGAAGCTAGTTATGAAGCGAGCTTCAATGGAAAAGAATGGTGAACGTAACCTCGCTTTGCTAGAGCATTGTGAAAAAACGATGGTGTGTAGGCAACATCGTCTTTGAAAATTGAAGTTCCAAAAACGTCGTTTTTTACTTCACAGAAAACATTGTTTTTTTCCCATTGCATAAAGCACGGCTGGACTGGGACAAAAATTTGGCCCTGGACTTCATCCAGACTGGCCCACTTTGACAGGTCTCTCCCATGGCCGCTGGACAACTCCCCCCCCCCCCCCGGCCACCCAAGCCTCCTCTCCCCCTTCACTAGCCACTAGCTGTTCTACTTTATTAGAGTAGAAAGACTGATACTGGTACTCTTATAGGCAGTACCAGTGGGGAAGCTAGACAATTTTTCACCTGGGGCAAAGAATCAGTTTGGTGCCCCCCCTTACGGAACAAGATTTGGCAGAAGTGAGAAACTTCCAGGCCAAAGCTTTTGAGTTAGCTGTCTGTCCCCTCCCCCATGCTCTTCTGACACCCCCCCCCCCCCGCTCCTCTGGTCTTCCCCCTGCTTCTTTGTTCCCCCCAGGTGAGTGCTGCAGTGAGGGAGAGGAGGTGAGCGCTGTGGGAAGGGAGAGACAGAGGAGCGGAATGGGCAGCGGTCCGCTGTCACTGAAGCCGGCCCACTGAGCCATCGGCCCACCGGGAAACTCCCTGTAGTCCCAATGACCAGTCCATCCCTGGCATAAAGTGATCGTGTGTACGCGGCATACAATTTCCTATCATCTGTGCCCAGTCTTGCCACACAGAGTTAATCCAGCTCTGAGCAATCATCTTTTATTGTTCCGTGAAATAAAACAGACTTGAAGAGAATAACCTTAGTCCGTTCCACCCCCTTGCTGTGAGTGATAGATTATTTACAAATCTCATGCACTAGCCTGGAGACAGGCATTATTTTTTATTTACCACCCCTTTTCTGAAGTCATGTGGTTACTTTTCTGGATTTTGACTGGATGTTACTGATCATAGAAGAATTTAGTGTAAGGAATACACAGGACAAAATGCATGTTGACAAGGGGAGTGTAGAGGTGGGCGGGCAATCTACTGACATCACGACTCCACCCACCAAACTCCAGACAACAGATCCACCCACAGAATCTGCAGTTTTTCAGTTCTTATAACAGACAGAGGGGAGACATTTGACAGGTAAGGATACACGCAGGAGGCATCTATATCCTTATAGATCAGAACTATGGCAGTAGTTTAGAAAGGATGAGAGTGCGTTTACATCCACTTAAAAGACTAGAAGGATTTGCCCCCTTAAAGTGGAGGTCCCACAAAAAAAAAAATATTAAAAGCCAGCAGGTACAAATTCTGCAGCTGCTGACTTTTAATAAATGGACACTTACCTGTCCAGGGTGCCCGTGATGTCGGTAGCCGAAGCCGAGCAATCGATTGTCTCTCGGCTGCCCATGCCGCCATCCTCGGTGTGGGAATCAGGAAGTGAAGCGTTGCGGCTTCACTCCCTGATTCCCTACTGTGCATGCGCAAGTAGCGCTGTGCCTTCCCAGTGGTCCCTGCTGTCTCCTGGGACCGGTGTGTTTCCCAGAAGGCAGCAGTGGGGACTGGAATGGGCGTGACTCCCGCGGAAGTCTATTCCCGGAAGTGGGTGCAAATACCTGTATTATACAGGTATCTGCACCCCCCTTCCCCTGAAAGGTGCCAAATGTGACACCGGAGAGGGGAGGATTACGAAAAGCGGAGGTTCACTTTTTTGTGTGGACCTCGACTTTAATGACCGGGCCATTTTTTCCGATTCGACAGTGCTTCGCTTTAACTGACAATTGTGCGTCCATGCGACGTTGTATCCAAACAAAACGTATGTCCCTTTTCCCCCCACAAATGGAGTTTTCTTTTGGTGGTATTTGATCACCTCTGCGTTTTTTATTTGTTGTGCTGTAAACAAAAAAAGAGCGTCAATTAAAAAAAAAAAAAAAAAACATATTTTACTAGGGAGGTGTTTCTAACTGTGGTAGGAGTGTACTGATAGGGAGTAGAGAGAGATCGCTGTTCCTGATCACTAAGAACAGCGGATCTCTCTCTACTTCCCTCACAGAACGGGGATCTGTCTTTTTACATTGACAGATCCCGGTTCTGTCTCTCTCTGGAGCAATTACGGCGATTTGCGCAGCCTTGCCAACCTGCCGCAAGTTAACCACCAGGTGATTGTTTTTTTAGGTAGTCCTAGCAACCAATCATTAGCATTGTTAATATGAAAAATTAACTGCAGCAGTTCCCGCCTTTTGTTCAGCGCTGCTGTGTCTCCAGCTCTTTATGCATGCACCAGGAGGTAGGAAGGTGCAATGTATAATGTACAGGGATCCCGAGCTGGGGGGGGGGCTGTGTGTAATGTTCAGGGATCCAGAGTTGGGGGGCTGTGTAATGTGCAGGGGTCCAGAGCTGTGGGGGGGCTGTGTAATGTACAGGGGTCCAGATCTGTGGGGGGGGCTGTGTAATGTGCAGGGGTCCAAAGCTGGGGTGGGGGGCTGTGTAATGTGCAGGGGTCCAAAGCTGGGGTGGGGGGGCTGTATAATGTGCAGGGGTCCAGAGCTGTGGGGGGCTGTGTAATGTGCAGGGGTCCAAAGCTGTGTGTGGGGGGCTGTGTAATGTGCAGGGGGCCGGAGCTGGCATGGGGGCTGTGTAATGTGCAGGGATCCAGAGCTGTGGGGGGTCTGTATAATATGCAGGGGTTCAGAGCTGGGGTGGGGGGGCTGTGTAATGTGCAGGGGGCCGGAGATGGCATGGGGGCTGTGTAATGTGCAGGGGTCCAAAGATGTGGGGGGTCTGTGTAATGTGCAGGGGACCAGAACTGTGTGGGGTCTGTAAAATGTGCCGGGGGCCGGAGCTGGCATGGGGGCTGTGTAATGTGCAGGGGACCAGAATTGTGGGGGGTCTGTATAATGTGCAGGGGTCCAGAGCTGGGGTGGGGGGGACTCTGTAATGTGCAGGGGACCAGAGGTAGTGTGGGGGGGCTGTGTAATATGCAGGGGTCCAGAACTGTGGGGGGGGGGCTGTGTAATGTAAAGGGGTCCAAAGGGGGAGGTGTGGAGAGGGGGTGCACAATAGTGACAAAAATATATTGGGGGGTGCAGAGGTGTGCAGGTGTTTTTGCATCTTAAAGTTGGGGGGGGGGGTGCCAGATATAGGATCCGCCCGGGTGCCAAATGCTCTAGCTACACCCCTGGTCTAGTGTACCTTTATTACTTTTTATGGAATTTTATGTAAAACATGTGCAGCATCGTTGTATTTGGAGGATCTCCTTTAAGCATGTAAAATTCTGAACTTGTAGAATTGATTTCCAAATGTTTGTTCTTTCAGTCGGATTCACCTTGAGGTTGGAGTGACAGCTCAGAGAATCTTCAGATAAGTGCCGGCAAACACTGCATTCCCTGGGGCAATGAGGTACAACAGGCAGCGCTGGTGACCTGACGGATAAGCAGATCAGGCTTCCCGAGGATGCAGCAGATCCATTCCCAGGTAAATCAACCAAAAGACTCTTCTGCACACAGCAGCATCGTTACATCCAGGCTCCTAATATCTACAATAACCATGGCAACCCGGCATCTCAGTTCCTTTAAGAAACAGAAGTGTTTTTCTTCTGATAGATATGAAGGAAAAGCAATACTTTGAGATTTTTTTCCCTGGTGAAGTCTTGAGTTGACAGAAGCTCTTATCACATGGAGTATGTAGAATCTAATGTATGACCTCTAAGTACAAATAAAGGACATGGTGCAACGTAATGGATATTACACTATCGTCTTGACATTGGGGTTTATTTACTAAAGGCAAATCCACTTTGCACTACAAGTCCACTCCCGTGTCTTAGGCTGACCATACACTTTGCAATTTAAATGTACAATCTTATTCAGGACTTTTTTTCTCAGAGAATAGGTACAGGAACTCCCTACTTCCGAGTCACCTGTTGTGTCCACCCCCTACCCACCTCTAAGCACCATTCCTTGGTTCCACTCCCTACCCACCTCTGAGCACCATTCCTTGGTTCCACTCCCTACCGACCTCCGAGCACCATTCCTTGGTTCCACTCCCTACCGACCTCCGAGCACCATTCTTTGGTTCCACTCCCTACCCACCTCCGAGTACCATTCCTTGGTTCCGATCCCTACCCACCTCCGAGCACCATTCATTGGTTCCACTCCCTACCCACCTCCGAGCAACAATTCTTTGGTTCCACTCCCTACCCACCTCCGAGCACCATTCCTTGGTTCCCCTCCCTACCCACCTCTGAGCACCATTTCTTGGTTCCACTCCCTACCGACCTCCGAGCACCATTCTTTGGTTCCACTCCCTACCCTCCTCCGAGCACCATTCCTTGGTTCCACTCCCTACCCACCTCTGAGCACCATTCCTTGGTTCCACTCTCTACCCACCTCTGAGCACCATTTCTTGGTTCCACTCCCTACTGACCTCCAAGCACCCTTCCTTGGTTCCACTCCCTACCCACCTCTGAGCACCATTCAATGGTTCCACTCCCTAACCACCTCTGAGCACCATTTCTTGGTTCCACTTCCTACCGACCTCCGACCACCATTCCTTTGTTCCACTCCCTACCGACCTCCGAGCACCATTCTTTGGTTCCACTCCCTACCCACCTCCGAGTACCATTCCTTGGTTCCACATCCTACCCACCTCCGAGCATCATTCATTGGTTCCACTCCCTACCGACCTCCGAGCAACAATTCTTTGGTTCCATTCCCTACCCACCTCCGAGCACCATTCCTTGGTTCCCCTCCCTACCCACCTCCGAGCACCATTCCTTGGTTCCACTACCTACCCACCTCCGAGCACCATTCCTTGGTTCCACTCCCTACCGACCTCCGAGCACCATTCCTTGGTTCCACTCCCTACCCACCTCTGAGCACCATTCCTTGGTTCCACTCCCTACCCACCTCCGAGCACCATTCCTTGGTTCCACTCCCTACCCACTTCCGAGCACCATTCCTTGGTTCCACTCCCTGAAAAATGGGAAAATTCCCCCATGGGGCTTTGTACAGCAAGGTATTTAAATAGACAGTGTAAAGTAAAAAGAATAATACTTTAATGATGATCATAACATAATGTGATTAAAAACAATGGGTACTGGCTATATCATACAACATAATGTTCGATAGTGCAAGGTAGAATCACCAACATTGGCAGGTATACAGGAAATGTAGTAACCATAAGGAATCCCCGAAGCGTTTCGACATTTTCCCTGGGGTCTCCTGTTTCTCTGGGAGCTGGGAATCGCCGCGGTACTCTCCGGATCCTGCACCTGGTTTACTTTTCCGGCTATAATAACATTCATCCCTTTCGATAGTGGTAATTATCAATGTTTTCATTCACACACTCACCCTATGTATGCTTTGATATGTTTCAAGTGGCATAAACAATGTCTCTATATATTTTTACAGTAACCTTTCCCCCTGAAGATGACCATTAAGGTCGAAACGCGTTTGGGATTCCTTATGGTTACTACATTTCCTGTATACAGTACCTGCCAATGTAAAGTATTATTCTTTTTACTTTACACTGTCTATTTAAATACCTTGCTGTCCAAAGCACCCCGGGTCCAGCCATGACAGCTTCATATACAATCAGAGTCCCATCCCAGCAGAATTCGAGCAGAACATGTATGGGGACAGCTGGCTGGTTGGTGAGTGACATGGGTGGCAGGCATGACTATCCCCTCCCGTGATGCACAACAGAAGTGGCACATGCATGACTAACATCCTCTGCATATGCACTGGGACCCCATCTAATGACTCCTTTCCGGAACCCCCAAACCAGAGGAGAGAGAAAATACAATGAAGCACACATCAAAACCCGTGCAGTGGTGGAGCAAACATTCGGGCTCCTGAAGTCCCGTTTCCGATGCCTGGATAAGTCTGGGGGGACCCTATTGTATTCCCCTACCTTTGTGTGTCAGATCATCGGTGCATGTTGCATTCTGCACAACTTTGCTATGAGAAAAGGCCTGCAGATTGACATACGTGATGACCTGACCCCCGACCCACACAGTCCCCACCTGCCAGAGGAGACCCAGTCTGCTGATGGAAGAGCAGTCAGGAGGGTCCTCGCCGTAGGCATCTTTGGACAATAAACCAAAACATTTATCACACAGAAAATGCACGCGTGTACACCACTGATGTCCCTAGATCACACACACCACATGCACATCGCATTGGATTAGCCCAAGTCCAGCATGTAGGACTTGGGAGCAGCAACGCCAGCGTCAAGGCCCCAATGATGTCACTGTCCATTCATACACCTTTCACACGTCATGAGTATAAATCAGAACAAAAAATAAAAATCTCATAACCTGAGTATAAATCAGAACAAAAAATAAAAATCTCATAACCTGAGTATAAATCAGAACAAAAAATAAAAATCTCATAACCTGAGTATAAATCAGAACAAAAAATAAAAAAATCATCGGGGATGCCGGGGGCTCCTTCTTGCCGAACCTCTCTGGCTCCTCAGCTGCCTGGATGGAGTGGGTGGGGGTGGGGGGGCATCTGGAGGTGGCTGATCCCCGGGTGGGCCACTCCTGGCAGGTGTGGCCTGCATGCCCTCCAAGGCCATGGCTATCCGGCCGAGCAAATTGTTTGTCTGGCCCTGCATCCTCAGCTGCTGGGCCTGCATCCTGAGCTGCCGGGTCACTTGGTAGTGTTGGGCCCCCCGACTCAGCCTCCCCTGGTCCCGGATGGCAGCACTGTTTCCATGGATGGCAGCAGTGTTGGCCTGGATGGCTGCAGTGAGGTGCCTAATATCCCCCTGCACCTCCCCCAAACTGGTCACCACTGCAGCGCAGTTGCAGCTGACATCCTGCACTGCATTGCTTATCTGGGCAACGGAGCCCAGGCTGTCAGCCACTTTCTCCAAGTGCCCAACTAGTTCCCCCATTTGTTGGGTCTGTCTGGCGTGATCCCTCGCCAACTGGCCCTGGACAACATCCGACACCCCCCTGGTCTTCTGGGTCGCCTTCCTGGGGCCAGAAGATGGTTGTCCCCGGGGGGATGGAGTCGCCCTTGAGGGGCTTCCAAGGATGGGGGAGGGGATGACAGACGGCCCAGGAGAAGGGGAGGAGACCTCCAAAACTAAAGAAAAGTCCTGCTCTGCCACAGCAGGATCCTCCACAACCACCTCGGCAGGTGTGGTGTGGGCACTCTCCTCCTCCACCTCGGTGTCTTCACCACCCAGGGGCTCGGGCACACGATGGCGTTGGGGGGATGGGGTGGACTGGACGCTGACAGATGATGGCCCAGCTCCGTCATCTGTGGATGACACAAAGCAGACACATGTTGGTGGTCCCACACACTTGGCACATGTACCCTCCCCCCCCCAAATGCAACACATCAAATAGGGGATAAAAAACACTTACCTGTCCTGGAGCCTTCCTCCATGGAGTCATAGCCAGGGACCCCCTCCACCTGCTCCCTCTCCAGGCAGCGAGAGACCACCTCCTCCTCCGCGGTCAGGGTGACCGGACATGAGGGACCACCACCTGTGCCCCTCTCATGCCTCCTGATGGTGGCCACCTTGCCACGGACCTTGCGCCGCAGATCATTTATTTTTTTTTGAATGTCAGCAGCAGTCCGGGTGGAGTACCCCAAAATATTGACCCGGCCAGCAATGGTGTCCAGGATGCCCTGCTTCCTCTCCCGGCTGGTCTTACGGCTTTTTTTCCCATGGAGAAAATGATTAAAAGTCTCCATCGCGGATATGATCACAGACACCGCCTGTGAATTAAAGTTGAGGTTCCTCCTCTCTCTGGGGGTAGCGGGAGCAGCCATCACAGCACAAAAGTATCTTCCCTGGGGTGGGGGGAAACGGATATACTTTTGCGCCGGAATGGCGTTTCCGCCTGCGCTTTTAAGCGCCCAACGGAAGGCATTGCGCTGACGTTTCCCGGGAAGTGGTGCCGACGGAAGTTGTGAGCATGTGCACAAGGGGGCGAGTGGAGCCGCACTCACTGCGCATGCTCCGTGGATGATGCGCTGAACGTAAGCCTCTGCGCTGGGCTCCGCCCATCATTTACATATGATCACACCCACTTCCACTTGCGTCGGGTTACGCCAGCGCATTATCGTTACTCTGGCGCAAGTTTACGCACAACTGCTATGTGAATAACAGTACTTGCGCTGAAAGGGTCGTCAGAGTAACGTAAATGAGAAGCGTTACTCCAGAGCAAAGATGCTCCCATCTACCTGAATCTGGCCCAATGTCTCTATATATTTTTACAGTAACCTTTCCCCCTGAAGATGACCATTAAGGTCGAAACGCGTAGGGTATTCCTTATGGTTACTACATTTCCTGTATACAGTACCTGCCAATGTAAAGTATTATTCTTTTTACTTTACACTGTCTATTTAAATACCTTGCTGTCCAAAGCACCATGGGGGAATTTTCCCATTTTTCAAATATCTATCGGGGTGTGCAGCATCTGCATCTCTCCTTCTTGTGTCTTTTCTTTGCTCAAATAGTTCCACTCCTACCCACCTCCGAGCACATTCCTTGGTTCCACCCCCTACCCACCTCTGAGCACCATTTGTTGGTTCCACTTCCTACCCACCTCCGAGCACCATTCCTTGGTTTCACTCCCTACCCACCTTCTGAGCACCATTCCTTGGTTCCACTCCCTACCCAACTCCGAGCACCATTCCTTGGTTCCACCCCCTACCCACCTCTGAGCACCATTCCTTGGTTCCACTCCCTACCCACCTCCGAGCACCATTCCTTGGTTCCACCCCCTACCCACCTCTGGGCACCATTCTTTGGTTCCACTCCCTACCCACCTCCAAGCACCATTCCTTGGTTCCACCCCCTACCCACCTCTAAGTAATGGATACAGAACCAAGTATCAATTTGTGGTGCTAAATAATATGTTAATGATAGGAAGTAAAATAGATCCCCTGTAGCCAGCAACAATGGAGCACCCTCAGCAACAATAGACTCTGAACAGCTAGCAACAATAGACCCCTCCCTTAACGGTTGATGTCTCCCAGCAACCATTGTCTCCTAGTAGCATAAGAGCCCCCCAGCAACAATAGATCCCCTATTAGCGACAACTGACCTCCCCAGCAACAATAGACCCTCCCCCTGTAAAACTAGATCCCCTCCAGCAACAACAGATCCACCAGCAGCCAGCAATAATAGACCCTCCGGTAAACCCCAGAACCCCTTGCCATTATATACGTTCAGAGCTGGAGGCCCCGGAACTGCGTTCCCCCGCGTTCCTGCTGAAAAAAAAGCCCTGATCTTATTTAGACTAACCAACAAATACATAGTACAAGGGCCAGTGCCATGGAATACAAACTGATTGGATTGTTTAGGTTTGCCCTCCTATCACATGATTTTGGTAAATTCCAAGGAGATTGTACAACCAGATTGTTACGTCTCGTACACACGATTGGAAAAAAGTCTGATGGGGTTTTTCGTCTTCCACTGGAAGAACTGTGAGTGAAGGATTGTGTTTATGGGATTGTATGATTTTTTTTTTGGTTGAACTAGATCACACGTGTCAAACACAAGGCCCGCGGGCTGAATCCGGCCCTCCAGGCCATTTCATGTCGCCCTCACACCTCTCCTGCAGCTGAAGAAGAGCTCCAGCCCACCTCTGGTCCTCCTCCAGACCCTGTACTTTCTGCTTTCAAGCAATGCATCCAGCTTCTTCCCAGCAGCAGCACAAGGTATTGTGATGTAAGGGAGGGTGGGGGACTCAACTTCTGATGGTGAGGTGGCTCTTAACATCCAATGTAAGGGGAGGGGATGTGCTGGACATCTAATTTTACAGATAATTGCTGATGCGGCCCACAATGAAATTGAGTTTGACAGTCCTGAACTAGATGGACTTGTGTCTTTTTTTTAACCTTAGTACAGGGCTGGACTGGGACATAAATTTGGCCCTGGACTTCATCCAGACTGGCCCACTTTGCAAGGTCTCTCCCATGGCGGCCGGACAACTCCCGCCCCCCGGCCACCCAAGCCCCCTCTCCCCCTTCACTAGCCACTAGCCGTTCTACTTTATTAGAGTAGAACGGCTGGTACTTTTATAGGCAGTACCAGTGGGGAAGCTAGACATTATTTCACCCGGGGGAAAAAAATCAGTTGGGACAAGATAAGGCAAAAGTGAGAAACTCCCAGGCCATAGCTGTTGAGTCAGCTGTCTGTCCCCTCCCCCATGCTCCTCTGTCATCGTCCCTGCTCCTCCCCCTACTTCTCTGTTCCCCTCAGGTGAGCGCTGCGGTAGGAAGAGGAGGTGAGCGCTGCGGGAAGGGAAAGACAGAGGAGCGGAGGGGGGCGGCGGTCCGCTGTCACTGAAGCCAGCCCACTGAGCCATCGGCCCACCAGGAAACTCCCTGTAGTCCCTATGGCCAGTCCATCCCTGCCTTAGTAACTATGTAACATCTGGCAGATTAGATAATTCTGGAGTTACTATAGTGGGCATTGTGACCTCTGTGATGTGGGTCATATGTTGAAGTTGAGGGCACTATTTGCACTGAGATGGAGCCAGGGGTGGATCCAGGGGGGGGGGGGAACAGGGCAATTGCCACCACCGAGAAATTAGATTTAGTTGTGGAATTTGCGGTCTGAGCGGGCGGCTCTGCGGCAAGTGAGAGTCAGAGTGGGCAGTTAGCTGGTCGGCTTTGTGGGTGTGCGGGCGGCTGGCCAATCAACAAGCCGGCAGCCGAGGGAGCAGGGAGATGACATCATCTCTCACCGTGCCCGCCTTGCATCCCTACAGTGACTTCCGACCTCTCTGTGCAGGCAGCAGAGAGATTACATCATCTCTCTGCTGCCTGACTCTGAAGCCCCATACACACTATCAGTTTTCCTGAAGGTTTTCTCTTCAGGTTTACCAAAACCATCTAATATGAGGTCAAACCTCAAGAGCAGAGGCGTCGTTAGGCCCTGGCTAGGGTGGCTGGAGCCCCGAATGTGGCCCTGAAAAGCCCCGAGTCTCAAAAAATTACAATACATTGGTCAGCCCCGAATGCCGCCGAGCAGGAAGCGATCCGACCTGCCGAGTCACAGGTCCCGCCTTCTGCAGCCTGCAGAACATATGATGGACGTCCCAGTGGTCCAATGTCCAACCGTGGGATGTGTGACGTCCATCATATGCGTCGCCGGCTCCAGAAGGCGGGAATTTCCAATCCCGCAGTCGCCGTCACCATCACTACTGAGCGCTGAAGCGGGACTCAGAAGACTCCAGGGAGATGAGATCAGCAGGGGCCAGAGTAGCGGAGGAGCGATCGCGCCATGCCCGGACCGCGGCCCCCCGAGAGGCCGCCACTCGCCAGGCTGCCAGTCTTATCTAGCCTCTCCGCGGCTGCCCGGGTGGACGTACAGAGGACGTACAGAGGGTGGAGAAGCCTTCGGCCTCTCCACGGCCGGGGGGGGCGTGACTGTAGGCGGGGAGGAGCCAGAGCAGACACCCACTGCTGCTACAACACCGGCCCAGATAGCAGAAAACTTTTCTCCATCTCCCTTCTGCCATATTGGAATGCCTGAGGCTGCGAGAGGTAGAGGAAAAGCAGGCATTCCAATACTGCAGAAGGGAGATGGAGAAAAGGATTTTTTATATGCAGCCGTGAGCCGCCCCCACTGCTTCTCCTCTACCACCCATACTCTTTGCCTCCTCGTGATCTCCACCTCCCCCCAGTACTCTGCCACCCCCTAGTACTCTGCCACCCCCCAGTGATCTCCACCTTCCCCCAGTACTCTGTCACCCCCCAGTGATCTCCACCTCCCCCCAGTACTCTGCCACCCCCCAGTGATCTCCACCTCCCCCCAGTACTCTGCCACCCCCCAGTGATCTCCACCTCCCCCCAGTACTCTTGCATTCCCCAGTGATCTCCACTTCCCCCCCAGTACTCTGCCACCCCCCAGTACTCTGCCACCCCCCCAGTGATCTCCACCTCCCCCCAGTAAACTCCACCTCCCCCCAGTACTCTGCCATTCCCCAGTGATCTCCACTTCCCCCCAGTACTCTGCCACCCCCCAGTGATCTCAACCTCCCCCCAGTACTCTGCCACCCCCCAGTGATCTCCACCTCCCCCCAGTACTCTGCCACCCCCCAGTGATCTCCACCTCCCCCCAGTACTCTGCCACCCTCCAGTGAACTCCACCTCCCCCCAGTACTCTTGCATTCCCCAGTGATCTCCACTTCCCCCCCAGTACTCTGCCACCCCCCAGTACTCTGCCACCCCCCCAGTGATCTCCACCTCCCCCAGTAAACTCCACCTCCCCTCAGTACTCTGCCATTCCCCAGTGATCTCCACTTCCCCCCAGTACTCTGCCTCCCCCCAGTACTCTGCCACCCCCCAGTGATCTCCACCTCCCCCCAGTACTCTGCCATTCCCCAGTGATCTCCACTTCCCCCCAGTACTCTGCCACCCCCCAGTACTCTGCCACTCCCCAGTGATCTCCACCTCCCCCCAATACTCTGCCACCCCCAGTGATCTCCACCTCCCCCCAATACTCTGCCACCCCCAGTGATCTCCACCACCCCCCCAGTACTTTGCCACCCCCAGTGATCTCCACCTCCCCCCCAGTACTCTGCCACCCCGAGTGATCTCCACCCCCTCTCCAGTGCTCTCTGCCACCCTCTCCAGTGCTCTCTGCCGCACCACCCCCAGTGCTCTCTGCCGCACCACCCCCCAGTGCTCTCTGCCACCCCTCTAGCCCATTCTGAAAAAATATTATTTTTCTTACCTTGTGAAGCCAGTGATGCTAACCTAATTCCTATATCTAGGTCTCTCAACCATCCCTGAAAAAGTACCTAACAAGTAAGTAAACAGAAGTGGAAATGGCTGTGGGCTGGGGCATCATGTAACGCGGTTTAAGGTAAGTGAAAGGGGCATTTATCCTATATATCTTTATACTGGGGAGGGGTTGAGAATACTTGATTGTGTATGTATGTAGAACAGGTCAGTGTATGTAGAACAGGTCAGTGTATGTAGGACAGGTCAGTGTATGTAGGACAGGTCAGTGGGTCAGGTCAGTGTATGTAGGACAGGTCAGTGGGTCAGGTCAGTGTATGTAGGACAGGTCAATGGGTCAGGTCAGTGTATGTAGGACAGGTCAGTGGGTCAGGTCAGTGTATGTAGGACAGGTCAGTGGGTCAGGTCAGTGTATGTAGGACAGGTCAATGGGTCAGGTCAGTGTATGTAGGACAGGTCAGTGGGTCAGGTCAGTGTATGTAGGACAGGTCAGTGTATGTAGGACAGGTCAGTGGGTCAGGTCAGTGTATGTAGGACAGGTCAGTTTGTCAGGTCAGTGTATGTAGGACAGGTCAGTGGGTCAGGTCAGTGTATGTAGGACAGGTCAATGGGTCAGGTCAGTGTATGTGGGACAGGTCAGTGTATGTGGGACAGGTCAGTGTATGTGGGACAGGTCAGTGTATGTGGGACAGGTCAGTGTATGTGGGACAGGTCAGTGTATCTGGGACAGGTCAGTGTATCTGGGACAGGTCAGTGTATCTAGGACAGGTCAGTGTATCTAGGACAGGTCAGTGTATCTAGGACAGGTCAGAGGGTCAGGCCAGTGTATGTAGGACAGGTCAGTGTATGTAGGACAGGTCAGTGTATGTAGGACAGGTCAGAGGGTCAGGCCAGTGTATGTAGGACAGGCCAGTGTATGTAGGACAGGCCAGTGTATGTAGGACAGGTCAGTGTATGTAGGACAGGTCAGTGGGTCAGGTCAGTGTATGTAGGTTATGTCAGAACACACACACACACGTAGAACAGAGTATGTGTGTCAGGTAGGTCACCCCACGCCACTCCACCGACCCCGCCCGAACCCGAACCCCCCCCCAGGTGCCGGCTTGGCTTCGGGCTGAAGCCCCTGGTCTTTTTGGCACCTAGCAAGGCCCCTGCTCAAGAGTTTCAATTTGTATGCAATCAGGCAGGCCCTTGCACTACATGGTTTTGGTAAATCTGAAGAGAAAACCATCAGGAAAACTGATAGTGTGTATGGGGCATGACAAGCAAAACACCACCTTAGCAATGACAATTCACAAGGTGTGGCAGGTGAGGTGGCAAGTGACAATCTGCATCTGGTGGCAGGCAAGTGATATTCCGCAACTTGTGGCAGGTGACATGGCAAGTGACAATCCACAACATGTGGCAGGTGATGTTGCAAGTTACATTCCGCAACTTGTGGCAAGTGACAATCCACAAGCTGCATCTGGTGGCAGTTGACTTGGCAAGTGACACACTCAAGGCTCCCACTGATTCTCCAAAATTCCTTTTTCCTCTTAGTGATCGGGAGTGTCCAGATGGCAATTGGGGTTTTGGCACCCAATTTCCACAGTCCCAGCAATTCAATTGTGGTAATGCACAATCGAATTTTTATGTACCACCTGGTCCCCTGGGTCCCATAGTTCCTACCAGTGACCAAGCAGGGTGGGGTTTTCACAAGCCAACCCAAGGCAAAAAAAGACAGGGCGAAAGAGGCGAGGGACCAGAGGGGGGAGGCGGCTTAGAGGCATCAAAGCAGCCAAAAACCTAAAATCAGGACATGGTATTTTTAATCTAAGTTCCAAAATTTTGTCTGAATCAGAACAGCTAATTTTGGACCAGGGGCTTAAATATGCCCCGCCTAAGGGACTTGATAAGTTCCATACTTATATGGATATCCATAAATTTGTGCGCAAATTAAACATTAAGAGGTATATGGCTACAAATACCTTTTCTAATGTAAATAACCCTGAGGTATATACCCATTCAGGTTTGTCTAACGCATTGCTTTTTAATCCTCCTGGAAACCTTGCACCCTCTTTCAGAGTTTTTCGTGACGTCTTACTTAGAGACCTGGAATCAATGGAGGTTAAGAAAGCACGTTTGAACAAAAATATGCAGGAGGGACTTGATTCACTCTGTAAAAACAAGGAACTGATCGTGAGACCATCAGATAAGGGGGGGGGGGCATTGTGGTGTTGGATAGATCAGACTATCTTAAGGAAATGTTTAACATCTTGGGTGATTCCAACACCTATACTGCCTTACCCATGGACCCCAAAAACAAGTATAAAAGAGAGCTCAAAGCCTTGGTGGCTAGGGGGTTTCATGAAGGTATTCTCACCTCTAAGGAGAGACTATACCTCATCCCTATAGCCCCTCGTACACCAACCATCTACTACTTGCCTAAGATCCACAAGGATCCTGTCTGCCCCCTGGGACGCCCTATTGTCAGTGGCATTGACTCTGTGACGTCTCGGGTGGGCAGATATGTGGATAATTTTCTACAACCTCTGGTTAAACAGATTCCGTCTTATGTTAAAGACTCCAGACATGTTATTAACTTACTGTCTGGAACTCCACATAGGCCGGGTATGTGGATGGCAACCATAGACGTCACATCCCTTTACACCATAATCCCCCATGAACTCGGTTTTGAAGCTGTTCAGTATTTTCTCAAACTAGACTCTGGGCTCCCTATGGTACAGATTTGAATTTATCATGTCCCTTTTGAAGTTTGCAACACGATCCAATTATTTTTGGTTTGAGGGTGTCTTTTACAAACAAGACACCGGAGTTGCAATGGGGGCCAAATATGCCCCGAGTTTGGCAAATCTTTTCATGGCTAAATGGGAGGAGGATGTCATCCACACTACTGATGTGCCTGAGCTCATTTTATGGGCCAGGTATATCGATGACATCCTCCTCCTATGGGATGGCCCCCTGACCTCTTTGGAACAATTTATGGTCCAGTTGAACTCCAATCAGAGAGGGATCCAATTGAAATTTGAGACCAGTCAATTAGAGGTCCATTATTTGGATCTTATCATTAAGGTTGGGGCTAATGGGTTCGACACGTCTACATTTTTTAAGGTGACGGACCGCAACTCCTTTATTCCTTTAAGGAGTTGCCACCATAATCAGTGGCTTAGGGCTATTTCTAAGAGCCAATACTTGAGGCTTAGGAGGAATTGCTCTAACCTAACTGAATTTTCGGATCAGGCTAAAATTCTAACCGGGAGGTTTCTCGAAAAGGGCTATGATATAGGATCCCTAGAAGAGACTTTGAGGAATGTCAGCTCTATCCCACGTGCTGATTTACTAAAATAACGTGACCCCAGTGAAGGGGACAAATTTCCAATAGGTGTCCCGTTTATTACACCTTATTCCATTCAACATGGGGGTGTGAAACAACTAATCAATAAACACTGGCATTTAGCCATAAATGATCCTATTCTCAAGGATCTCCTCCCTGAGAAACCAAGGGTGATTTTTAAGGGTGCACCTTCTTTGCGCCATTTTATTTCACCCAATGTTTTGAATCCTCCCTGTGAGGCCGATAAATCTTTTTTCGAACAACTTACAGGCTATTATAAATGTAGACATTGTAGAGTCTGTTCCTACAATTCTTGTGGGAATAGAAGAACCACAACAATAACATCCACTTCTACAGGGAAAACACATGTCATCAAACCATTTATTACCTGTAAAAATACTAGAGTGGTGTATCTTTTACAATTTCCGTGTGGTCTCCAGTACGTGGGCAGGACCAAAAGACCCTTACAGGTCCGTTTAAACGAGCACATTACCAACATTATAAAAGGGTTCAAAGACCACTCAGTGTCAAAGCATTATCGTTTGAAGCATAACAAAGACCCTTCAAATACACTGTTTTTAGGCATTGATAAGTTCAAACCTCACTGGAGGGGTAGTGCCTTAGTGAGAGAGATTTCCAAGCTTGAGATGTCCTGGATTTTTCGTTTGAAATGCTACAAACCTCACAGCCTCAACATTGAAACAGATGTTAATGCCTTTATTAATAATGCTTGATTATTTTTTACTGTATTTTTAATATTTTTTATTATTATTTTATATTTTGTGGATGTTAGAATTTGTTGTATTTAGTATTTAAAATATCCATTGAGCTCAAGTCTTGGTCTGATATGCCAGGATGGAGGACCAATTGTTATTTATATTCTTTTTGGGAAACTAGGAATTAAATATAGTAATAATTTTTCTTATATTCCCCTTATTTCGGGCATTTTTTTTATATATATTAGTGTTTTTCCTTGTTTTTCTCACTTCACTATTATAATGAATAAAGACTTATTGTCCCTTTATGTGTTCTGCCCATATAATATTGTTTACACATATAATTAGTGGTGTCTTCGGCCAGTACCTTCT
The DNA here is from genome assembly GCA_029574335.1 of Rana kukunoris. Taxonomy (NCBI): domain Eukaryota; kingdom Metazoa; phylum Chordata; class Amphibia; order Anura; family Ranidae; genus Rana; species Rana kukunoris. The sequence continues at coordinate 171,575 of JAJQKJ010002647.1, forward strand.
TTTCAACACTAGGTGGTAGCCTTAGCAATATGTAGAGTCATCACGCCTCTAATCACTATATAAGAAGTAAGTGAATTTCTTATATATACAAAACATTTTTTTTGCACTTAGCGATCCTTGATAGGATCTCTTTTTAATGGTATTCTTAGCGCACAAATTAGTCTAAAAAACTCTCTTTCTTTATTCAGATAGAAGTAGTTAAATTTCCTGTTGAGCCCGTTACTGTTATTGATGTTCCCCATTGGAATTCCCACTTTCAAAATAGAGTTTTTGTTACTTCCGGTTCCTGGCAGTCAGAACGAGGCTTGGGCATATATTTAGCGGTGGATCACCGCAGAGCCCATCCCTATTGAAAACGTCATTCTGTGACGAAACGCGTCTGGGTTATTGGCGTGCAGTGACGCCACCGCGTTCGACGTTGTGAGGAAGGGCTCCTCTTGTTGCCGGCCGGCATTCGTTTTAGGATCGCATTCAATTTTTCGTTTTATGATCGAATTTCATATTCTTTTGTAAGTAGTTTTTATTATTCGATATTAAATCTCCTTGATGGTTTTACACTATGTGCGGCCCCTTCGTTTTTTTTTTCAATATGTTTGGCGGTACCTGCACCTGTATTGAGGACCATCTATGAGACCACATTCTGGATTCCAATACTGTCATCTGCTTGGCCTTTGAGCGGCTGTTTGAGTTGGATTTCTGCTGGTTTCCTGTCATCTGCTGATTTTGTCTTCAGTCCTCATCCTGTGAACAGCTGTGGAGCTGTGATATGCTGTTAACCTACTACTTGCTGGTAAGCCTCTGTCCATAAGGTGGCGGTTCACTGGATCGTATCAATCACTTGGGTGTCGTTTTACATGCACTTCTGTGGACTTTATTATTTTTTCTACAATATATAAGGACTTTATTTGTATATTTGTTTTATTGGCGCAATTCTTTCCTTTTTATTATGGTGATTTGACATGTAAAGGAACCCCAAATTGGACAGGGGTTAACGCCGTTTACGATATTCCATTCCGAACCCAAAACAGCTTATCAACACTCCACAATCCAGCAGACGAACCCCAATAAGGAGACACAGCTTTGTTTGAGGTTCAAACGAATAAAAACTTTAATGGTAAAATCAGGCTTTTATACAGTTAGAAACTCCAAGGAACAATGGCTTAACTCCACCCACAACATGACACAAGGAGCTCAATACACATCTTTAGGAGACAGACAACTGTCTCCGAGATAATCTACATGAGCTAATTCCTAATCATTTGCCCAGACAAGGTGACTCCGAGATAAGCTCTTCTCACCTGCTATACAATACACATTTATCATTAATAGAAATTCACACAACACAGTGTCAATTAGCATCACACAATGACAGGTTCTTGAGAGCCAGACTAAGGTTCATTTACATGACAGTAGCAGACAACATTAAACACCTTAACAGTCTGTGTTCCCACATTGAAGGGGTCACTCTTCTATTGACCCGTTGGGTTCAGAATCAACAACTTGTAATTAGTTCTTGCAGACATTCTTGAATATATTGTGGATTACATTACTGCCCCATCTCATGTAGTCCAAGATATCATTTCTCAGTCATCCTATGCCCCTAGTGGACATAGGATGACTTTAGACACAAGAGTCATCGGGGAAGCTGAAACAGGAGTACCCCACACCCTGCAAGAGACTTTGGGTCCCACAGGCCCTCCCGTTCAGTGTTGCTCACCTTACTTTAAAAAAGTAATTAGTTACAGTTACAAATTACTTCACTGAAAAAGTAATTGCGTTAGTGACTCAGTTACTACATTGAAAAAGTAATTAGTTACTCAGCAAAGTAACTGATTTTTTTTTTTATATTCTACAATGCTTTGTTGAGAAGCAGATGACGGGCGCTTGCCAGGGAGCAGTGAGTTAATACTCCAAGACAAAAGAATGTCAGATCCTTGAGAGAAGAAAACCGGAAACAAATGGTGATCTTGTGTATATCCCAGCCTAGGTGTATCCGTCCCACCATGTATGTGCAGCTCATAGGACTTAAAACCCTTATCCATCTGCTACATATTACATCCAAATTATAAGCTGGTTTAAAATGTATGTTTACAATATACATTCCCTTGACGTTTACAGAGTCTGTCATTTAAAATCTTATATTAGGCTTTAGAATTTTCTATAGTTTATTGTTTATTATTTTATTTATCTTATATAAGCTTTATTAGATGCAAGGGATCTGGAATGGGGATGTCAGATTTTTCTTTGTTGTCTGATGAAGAGATGAAATCACTGACCAAAAATAACCTGCTGATCATTGGTCTGTATAGGTGTCCTGCACTTACCATGTTGACCACTAGATGTTGCTGTGTACACTGTGTTGTTTAACCACTTCCATACCAGGCACTTACGCACCTTCCCGCCCAAGCCAATTTTCAACTTTCAGCACTGTCGCAATTTGAATGACAATTGCGCGGTCATGCTACACTGCACCCAAACAAAATTGGCGTCCTTTTTTCCCCCACAAATAGAGCTTTCTTTTGGTGGTATTTGATCACCTCTGCGGTTTTTTTTTTTGTGCAACAACTAAAAATAGAGCGAAGATTTTGAAAAAAAAAAAAAGTTTTTATTTTTTTCTGTTAATTTTTTTGTAAATTAGTATGTTTTCTCTTTCAATTACGGGCACTGATATGGTGGCACTGATGGGCACCGATGAAGTGGCACTGATCGGCACCGATGAGGTAGTTCTGATGGGCACCGATTAGGTAGCACTGATGGGCACTGATAGGCGGCGCTGGTATGGGGCACTCATGGGCGGCACTGATGGGCACTCATGGGCGGCACTGATGGGCACTCATAGGCAGCACTGGGCACTCATAGGCAGCACAGATGGGCACTCATAGGCGGCACAGGTGGGCACTCATAGGCGGCACAGGTGGGCACTGATAGGCGGCACAGGTGGGCACTGATAGGCGGCACAGGTGGGCACTGATAGGTGGGCACTGGGCATGGATTGGCACTGTGGGGTGGCACTGACAGACACTGGGGTGGCACTGATGATCACTGAGGGGTGGCACTGATGGATCAATGTTGCCAATCAGTGCCCATGTGTGGGCACTGATTGGCATCTTTTTTTTTACTGCCCCCCTTTTTTTTTTTTTGCTGACTTATTTTTTTTTTGACATTTTTTTTTTTGACATTTTTTTTGTATTTTTTTAGTTCCCTGGTGGTCTAGTGTGGCGATCCGAGGGGGGGCTGCGCTGATAAACAATCAGCGCGAACCCCCCCTGTCAGGAGAGCCGCTGATCGGCTCTCCTCTACACGCGTCTGTCAGACGCGAGTGAGGAAGAGCCGTCAGCGGCTCTTCCTGTTTACATCGTGATCAGCCGTGATTGGACACGGCTGATCACGTGGTAACGAGTAGTGTTGAGCAGAATACGCCATATTCGCTTTCGCAATATTTCGCGAATATATAGGAGAATATTCGAGAAATATTCGTAAATTTCGAATATTCGTGATATTTCATCCAAAAAAAAAATTGCGAAATTTCGCTAACGTGAAATTTCGCAAATGCGAAATTTATTGCGAAATTCTCGACCGCGCATGCGCGCGGACAACACGCGGTCGCGAAAACGGCGATCATTTCCTGGATTCTTTGCCAGTGTATATTCGGATTGCTATTTAGTGCTGCCCTGCGAATCTACTGCTGCCCTGCGAAGCGAAGATGGTGGGGAGTAACTTTTCATCCAGTGAGGAAAAACTGCTGATTACTGTAAGTAATTTCACCACTTGTTATTTCATTATCTTTAACTGCATTTTAGACTAGTTAAAAAGTTAGGATGCAAGATCAGATATTAGTATTTCCCAAACAGTGTGTTTCCAGCGGTTGCAAAACTACAACTCCCAGCATGCCCAGGGTTGCCACCTTTTGTTCATTTCAAACCCGAACACTTCAGCGTCGCACAGCAATTTTTTGTCTTAGTTTGCATAGATGTCGCTATTAAATAACATTTCTAACCATATGAAATTAATCATAAAAGTTCCTCTTTACATCAGAGTCCACAGACTTCCCCTTTTACATCAGAGTCCACAGACTTCCCCTTTTACATCAGAGTCCACAGAGTTCTCCCTTTACATTAGAGTTCACAGAGTTCTCCCTTTACATCAGTGTCCACAGAGTTCTCCCTTTACATCAGAGTCCACAGAGTTCTCCCTTTACATCAGAGTCCACAGAGTTCTCCCTTTACATCAGAGTCCACAGAGTTCTCCCTTTACATCAGAGTCCACAGACTTCCCCTTTTACATCAGGATCCACAGACTTCCCCTTTTAGATCAGTGTCCACAGAGTTCTCCCTTTACATCAGAGTCCACAGAGTTCTCCCTTTACATCAGAGTCCACAGAGTTCTCCCTTTACAACAGAGTCCACAGAGTTCTCCCTTTACATCAGTGTCCACAGAGTTCTCCCTTTACATCAGTGTCCACAGAGTTCTCCCTTTACATCAGAGTCCACACAGTTCTCCCTTTACATCAGAGTCCACAGAGTTCTACCTTTTACATTAGAGTCCACAGAGTTCTACCTTTTACATTAGAGTCCACAGAGTTCCCCTTTTACATTAGAGTCCACAGAGTTCCCCTTTTACATTAGAGTCCACAGAGTTCTCCCTTAACATTAGAGTCCACAGAGTTCCCCTTTTAAATTAGAGTCCACTGAGTTCCCCTTTTACATTAGAGTCCACAGAGTTCTCCCTTAACATCAGAGTCCACAGAGTTCTCCCTTAACATCACAGTCCACAGAGTTCTACCTTAACATCAGAGTCCACAGAGTTTTCCCTTTACATCAGAGTCCACAGAGTTCTCCCTTTTACATCAGAGTCCACAGAGTTCTCCCTTTTCATCAAAAAGTGAAAAGAAACAAACATATTATTTTTCATATGTAAAGATAGGGATTAAAAAAAATAATCTATTGTACAGGGCCAGTGTAAGGCTCAAAAAATTATTATAGTGGTCAGATGAATAGCAACTCATTTCTCCCCTATACGTCTATCCTGTGATGTTACTCATATATACATAATTATGCAAATGATAATGGCTGCTATATTTATTCCAAAAAGCTGGTGACCAAAATGGCAACATATAAAATCTGTCATGTTACCACTGTCAGTGATTAATAAGGCGAGAATGCTTCCAATTATTGAATACCATACATTTACGTCATATATCCATAAGGGTTTAAACAAAAGTATTATAATATACTTTGTTCTTCATCTTGCAGAGGTTCCTGCAACATGGTTACGACCTAATGAGGTGCCAGCAGGATAAACAAAAAATCGTCCAGTCCGTATTGGAGGAATTACATGAGTTTCATGGCGGGTCACATGACCACATGGCCATTCTCAAAAAATGGTCAGACTTGAAGAGGCGCCACATGGACCGGGTCACACAGATCCGCGATGAATTTCATCCAGGTAAGTTATTGGTGACAGTCATGTAAGGTGATATGTAATTAACCTTAGGGCAGATGTTGTTAACCCAGACGCCATGTTGTGGTAACATATATCACCACCGAAGGTATTCATAGTACTGTTGAAAAAAGACATTATTCCATCAAGTTAAACCATGGAATTAAAGTGGTGGTGTGGTGGGTTTCAAGGGGAAAGGGTGGTATTTTATAACTCAATTACCACTAAATTCCTGTGCTAGGCGTGGGGTTATCATAGTAATCACGTGTACTCCATCAGGCCCTTTTTTTAACATGAGATCTTCAGAATAATACAAAGGAAACACAAACAGCTAATTTTACCATGGTGGCAGCCCAGCTCACACTCAGTCCCTGTAGTGCCAGCAAGACCCTTTAGTATAACATTATCCCATTGGTTAACTGTCTATATAAATAAATGTGTATTCATATACAATACAGCAGAGTACACAGAATGTGCATATGTTATTAGAAATCATTTTTACATATATAAACATTGTGTTATTATAGGATCTCCTCTACCATCTGTGCGCCCCAAGCGCACAAGGCGACAGGCCGCAGAGGAGGAGGAGGAAGAAGAGGAGGATGAAGAGGAGGATGCAGAGGAGGAGAGGGATAAGGAGCAGCCAGGGCCCTCCGACTTACCACCCCCAGCTCCTGAGGAGCTGCAACTTCCCCCCACCCAACCTCCTGGTGAATGCCATGATGCAGAAGAGGAGCAGGAGGATGACACAGCGCCTGTGATGACCATCAGTCAGGAGGGTAAATATGTGCACAACGATTAATGACATTTCAACAATAAGATGTAGATATAAAAAAGTACAGTATTTAATCCTAATTTTTTTTTTCTTATATCCTAACAGTTTTGAAAGAGATTCAGGAGAAATCCTATGTCATGGAGAGGACCAATCAAAAAGTCCTGTCCAATCGGCGCAAAATAAAAAAATTGGACCTCGAGAATGAACAGCTGTTACAACAGCAGAGAAAAAATTTCAAGGAGCTGGCTGAGATTTACAAGCGCTTGAAAAAATCCATGTAAATATTTATATTTTTGGTTATTAAACCTGTTATTCTTTTCAAATGTTTCCTTTCTTATTGAGATTCTTAGGTCTTTCAACACATCTAACTTCACATCTAACACATCAACATCAACACATCTAACTTCATAATAACCTAAAAACATTTCATACTATTATTTTATTTAACACAAATCTAATAAAAAACAAAATACACGGACACAGACACTACTAACACAAACTAAACTGTTGAAAAATTACTATAACAAAAGCTACAATATATACATATATACATATATATATATATATATATATATATATATATATATATATATAGATATAGATATAGAGAGAGAGCGAGAAAGAGAAAGAGAGTGCTGATTTGCTCTTGCAGATAGGCTAAAAGTTGCAGTAAAAAGGCCACAAACCAGGGTTTAACATAACGTTCAGTCATTTAGTCACACTTGCTGTTTGTTACGATCCGGTCTGGTAGCTTTTAGCGGATGCTGTTTGTGGATCCGCTGTGACAGAGAGGTCATGAAGCATTACTCAGCATGAAGGCAGCAGCAGTAGTATTCAAATATAAAGTAATTATCACACACACAACATTTACAAGCAGTAGTGGTAATAGTACTAGACAGCATCTAAACACTTGGGCAAGACTTGACAGCAGCAGTAGTGGTAATTGCAGCATATAGTGCCAAAGAACTTGTCACATAGGTATCTGAGCACTGGCAGCAGCAGTATAGTAGTAACAGTACCCAATAAAGTGTTGTATCACTTGTGGAAGAGGTGGCAGCAGCACAGCAGCAGCATTGGTAATTGTAGCATATAGTGCCAAAGAACTTGTCACATAGGTATCTGAGCACTGGCAGCAGCAGTATAGTAGTAACAGTACACAATAAAGTGTTTTATCACTTGTGGAAGAGGTGGCAGCAGCACAGCAGCAGCATTGGTAATTGCAGCATATAGTGCCAAAGAACTTGTCACATAGGTATCTGAGCACTGGCAGCAGCAGTATAGTAGTAACAGTACACAATAAAGTGTTGTATCACTTGTGGAAGAGGTGGCAGCAGCACAGCAGCAGCATTTGAAATTGTAGCATATAGTGTCAAAGAACTTGTCACATAGGTATCTGAGCACTGGCAGCAGCAGTATAGTAGTAACAGTACACAATAAAGTGTTGTATCACTTGTGGAAGAGGTGGCAGCAGCACAGCAGCAGCATTTGAAATTGTAGCATATAGTGTCAAAGAACTTGTCACATAGGTATCTGAGCACTGGCAGCAGCAGTATAGTAGTAACAGTACACAATAAAGTGTTGTATCACTTGTGGAAGAGGTGGCAGCAGCACAGCAGCAGCATTTGAAATTGTAGCATATAGTGTCAAAGAACTTGTCACATAGGTATCTGAGCACTGGCAGCAGCAGTCTAGTAGTAACAGTACACAATAAAGTGTTTTATCCCTTGTGGAAGAGGTGGCAGCAGCACAGCAGCAGCATTGGTAATTGTAGCATATAGTGCCAAAGAACTTGTCACATAGGTATCTGAGCACTGGCAGCAGCAGTATAGTAGTAACAGTACACAATAAAGTGTTTTATCACTTGTGGAAGAGGTGGCAGCAGCACAGCAGCAGCATTGGTAATTGTAGCATATAGTGCCAAAGAACTTGTCACATAGGTATCTGAGCACTGGCAGCAGCAGTATAGTAGTAACAGTACACAATAAAGTGTTGTATCACTTGTGGAAGAGGTGGCAGCAGCACAGCAGCAGCATTGGTAATTGTAGCATATAGTGCCAAAGAACTTGTCACATAGGTATCTGAGCACTGGCAGCAGCAGTATAGTATTAACAGTACACAATAAAGTGTTGTATCACTTGTGGAAGAGGTGGCAGCAGCACAGCAGCAGCATTGGTAATTGCAGCATATAGTGCCAAAGAACTTGTCACATAGGTATCTGAGCACTGGCAGCAGCAGTATAGTAGTAACAGTACACAATAAAGTGTTGTATCACTTGTGGAAGAGGTGGCAGCAGCACAGCAGCAGCATTTGAAATTGTAGCATATAGTGTCAAAGAACTTGTCACATAGGTATCTGAGCACTGGCAGCAGCAGTATAGTAGTAACAGTACACAATAAAGTGTTGTATCACTTGTGGAAGAGGTGGCAGCAGCACAGCAGCAGCATTTGAAATTGTAGCATATAGTGTCAAAGAACTTGTCACATAGGTATCTGAGCACTGGCAGCAGCAGTCTAGTAGTAACAGTACACAATAAAGTGTTTTATCCCTTGTGGAAGAGGTGGCAGCAGCACAGCAGCAGCATTGGTAATTGTAGCATATAGTGCCAAAGAACTTGTCACATAGGTATCTGAGCACTGGCAGCAGCAGTATAGTATTAACAGTACACAATAAAGTGTTGTATCACTTGTGGAAGAGGTGGCAGCAGCACAGCAGCAGCATTGGTAATTGTAGCATATAGTGCCAAAGAACTTGTCACATAGGTAAGTGAGCACTAGCAGCAGCAGCAGCATAGTAGTACCAGTACACAACTAAGTGTTTTTTTCACTCGTGGTCGTGGAAGAGGTGGCAGCAGCATAGGAGCAGCAGCATTGATAATTGTAGCATATAGTGCCAAAGAACTTCACACATAAGTATCTGAGCACTGGCAGAAGCAGCAGCATAGTAGTACCAGTACACAATTAAGTGTTTTTTTCACTCGTGGTCGTGGAAGAGGTGGCAGCAGGATAGCAGCAGCGTTGATAATTGTAGCATATAGTGCCAAAGAACTTGTCACATAGGTAAGTGAGCACTGGCAGCAGCAGCAGTGTAGTAGTACCAATACACAACTAAGTGTTTTTTTCACTCGTGGTCGTGGAAGAGGTGGCAGCAGCATAGGAGCAGCAGCATTGATAATTGTAGCATATAGTGCCAAAGAACTTGACACATAAGTATATGAGCACTGGCAGCAGCAGCAGTGTAGTAGTACCAGTACACAATTAAGTGTTTTTTTTCACTCGTGGTCGTGGAAGAGGTGGCAGCAGGATAGCAGCAGCGTTGATAATTGTAGCATATAGTGCCAAAGAACTTGTCACATAGGTAAGTGAGCACTGGCAGCAGCAGCAGTGTAGTAGTACCAGTACACAACTAAGTGTTTTTTTCACTCGTGGTCGTGGAAGAGGTGGCAGCAGCATAGGAGCAGCAGCATTGATAATTGTAGCATATAGTGCCAAAGAACTTCACACATAAGTATCTGAGCACTGGCAGAAGCAGCAGCATAGTAGTACCAGTACACAACTAAGTGTTTCTTTCACTCGTGGTCGTGGAAGAGGTGGCAGCAGCATAGGAGCAGCAGCATTGATAATTGTAGCATATAGTGCCAAATAACTTGACACATAAGTATATGAGCACTGGCAGCAGCAGCAGTGTAGTAGTACCAGTACACAATTAAGTGTTTTTTTTCACTCGTGGTCGTGGAAGAGGTGGCAGCAGGATAGCAGCAGCGTTGATAATTGTAGCATATAGTGCCAAAGAACTTGTCACATAGGTAAGTGAGCACTGGCAGCAGCAGCAGTGTAGTAGTACCAGTACACAACTAAGTGTTTTTTTCACTCGTGGTCGTGGAAGAGGTGGCAGCAGCATAGGAGCAGCAGCATTGATAATTGTAGCATATAGTGCCAAAGAACTTCACACATAAGTATCTGAGCGCTGGCAGAAGCAGCAGCATAGTAGTACCAGTACACAACTAAGTGTTTCTTTCACTCGTGGTCGTGGAAGAGGTGGCAGCAGCATAGGAGCAGCAGCATTGATAATTGTAGCATATAGTGCCAAAGAACTTGACACATAAGTATCTGAGCACTGGCAGAAGCAGCAGCATAGTAGTACCAGTACACAACTAAGTGTTTCTTTCACTCGTGGTCGTGGAAGAGGTGGCAGCAGCATAGGAGCAGCAGCATTGATAATTGTAGCATATAGTGCCAAAGAACTTGACACATAAGTATCTGAGCACTGGCAGAAGCAGCAGCATAGTAGTACCAGTACACAATTAAGTGTTTTTTTCACTCGTGGTCGTGGAAGAGGTGGCAGCAGCACCAGCAGTAGTAAGAAAGTGGCAAATCTCACAGACAAAAGGTAACAGCACCAGTATGAGTAATATATCGGTACATAATCACTCAGCCTTTTGGCATTAGCAGTAGGAGCCCATATAGTGCCAAAATTACAAAAGCTTGAAATTGCATTAGCATGGTGATTACATTTGAAAAGCAGAATGACACAGGCCTTAAGTAGCTGTGGCACCGGGTGGAGTTTTTGGGTTGTGTTTTGCACGCCACAGGCTTTTCAAAAAAACAAAAAAATATCCACCTTCTTCCCAGCAGCAGCATAAGGAAAGGGAGATGCACTGTGATGTAAGGGAGAGGGGGAACTCCACTTCTGATGGTGGGGTAGGATGGTGGGGTGGCCTTTGACATCGAATGTAAGGGGAGGGGATGCGCTGGACATATAATATTACAGATATAACCGGCCCTTTTGAGGGCAACCATAATGCTGATGCGGACCACGATGAAATTGAGTTTGACACCCCTGGTATAAAGAGATAGGAGAGGTATTGGTAACTGACAAGGGACCATTCAGCGCCCTGAAGCGACGGCGGGTGCCAGAAAGTCACCGCCGATCCAGGACTCATTCATTTTGATGAATGTGAGTCTGTCCACGGAGTCTGTGGACAGACGGGTCCTCTTGTCCGTGACCACCCCACCTGCCGCGCTGAATGTCCGCTCAGATAGTACGCTGGAGGGGGGGCAAGACAATAACTCCAGCGCATACTGAGCGAGCTCGCGGCAGGTGTCCAATCTGGCAACCCAGTACTCCATGGGGTCGTCGGTGCTCATACTGTCAGAAGCACTGACGGGACCCCATGTAGTCTGCCACCATGTGGGCCAGCCGCTGGTGGTGATGGCTGCTGCTGCTGCTGCTGCTGCTGGTACTGGGTCGCTCAGTTTGCATGAACATCCTCATCTCACCCATTAGGTCCCCTGCTCGGCTGCTGATGTTGCTGCTGGGTGCAGCCACCTGCTGGGTGAGATGAGGGGGGACAACTGGAGGCCGGGGACTTGCCTGCTCCAAACGGCTGACTAGGCATGCCTGCAGTTCCTCCATCCGGGGCTGCCTCCGTCTGGCTGGGAGGAACTGCTCCAGTTTCCCCTTAAATCTGGGATCTACAAGGGTGGCCAGCCAAAACTCGTCCCTCTCCTTGATGGCTTTAACCCGGGGGTCCCTCCTGAGGCATCTCAGCATGTGGGCAGCCATGGGGAAGAGCACAGCCCGCTGTGACTCCTCATGGCTGCCTGGGTCCATGACGTCCGCTTCCTCGTCATGGAGGCGCTGCTGTTCGCGGTCAGTCATGCCAAACCCCCGGACTATCGGTGCCCCCAACACCGGCTCTCCCTCCTGACCAGGCCCTGACTCCAGGACGCCACCAGTCACCTCCTGATCATCATCATGATCCTCCTCCTCCTCCTCGTCCTGGGCCTGGTCTTGGTGGAGCAGTGTTGCCTCCTCCTGCTCCACCAAGGCACTCTCCCCAGCTCCGAGCAGGCGATCTAGTGCCCTGTCCAGCAGGAACACTATAGGGAGCACGTCGTTGAGGCCGACATGCTCCCTGCTCACCATCTTGGTCGCCTGCTCAAAAGGGGCCAACACATGGCAGACCTGGTGTATCTGCCCCCACTCCAGACTGGTGATGTACGGGAGTGTGTGTTGTGATGGCCCGCCAGTGCCTTGCTCCAGCAGGTACTCCTTCACCGCCCTTCGCTGCTCCCACAACCTCTCCAGCATGTAGAGGCTGGAGTTCCACCGCGTCACACTGTCCACAATCAGCCTGTGAAGGGGCAGGCTGTTGTCCCGCTGCAACTTTGACAGGGACGCGGTAGCGGTTGGGGAGCGCCTGAAGTGGCTGGCAATCCTGCGTACCCTTAGCACTATGTCACTCAACCCGGGATAGGTGCGCAGGAACTTCTGCACCACTAGGTTGAGGACATGTGCCAGACAGGGCACGTGTGTGTCAGACTGCCAGCCTGGAGGGCGGAGAGGAGGTTGCTGCCATTGTCACAGACAACCAGACCTGCTTGGAGCCTTCGGGGTGTCAGCCACTTCTGGACCTGAGCCTGAAGTGCGCTCAGCACTTCTCGTCCAGTGTGTCTCCGTTCCCCTAAACTAACAAGCTGGAGCACGGCCTGACAGCGCACGTGCCCCACACTTGAATAGCTACGGGGGCGCTTGCTGGGAGGCTCAGCAGCTGCGGAGACAGTGGCTTGAGGGAGACCAGCACTTCTCCCCTGGACACCCCGGGGCGGCACCACAAAATCAGATGCCGCCAATCCCTCCCCGGCGCCTCGGAGGGAAACCCAATGGGCCGTGAAGCTTATGTAGCGCCCCTGCCCATGCCTGCTGGTCCAGCCATCCATTGTCAGATGCACCCTGTTGCTGACAGCATGATCCAGCGACAGGGTTACATTCTGCACAATGTGCTGGTGTAGGGCAGGGACACCAGTCCTGGCAAAGAAATGGCGGCTGGGGACACGCCATTGGGGTTGGGCCTGCTCCAACATCTGCCTGAAGGGGTTGCAGTCCACTATGTTAAAGGGAAGCAGATGTTGGGCAATAACCCTTGCCAGGAGCCCATTGAGGGAACGCACACGTCGGTCTGAAGGGGGGAAGGGAGTGTTGCGTTCAAAGGCGTCAGAAAGAGACGCCTGGCGCCGGACGGCAGTGCGGGACACCGAAGAGGAGGGTGATGATGTGGAGGTCTGGCTGTCGGTAGCAGTACCTCTACTAGAGGGAGCGGGGGGGCATGACCTGCTGGTAGCCGATGAAGCTGTGGCAGGGGCTGCTGTACCCTGCACACTTGTGGTGGTGGCGCTGCTACCACCAGCACGCTTCATCTGGTCATGCTCCTGCCAGTGATTAATCCGCAGGTGCTGGTTGAGTGCCGTGGTACCCACCCGAGCCAAACACTTCCCTCTCTTCACCTTGGCACGACAGAGCTGGCAGATGGCTACTGTCGGGTTATCTGCTACCAAGGTGAAGTAGGCCCAGAGAGGTGACTTCAGCGTCGCCCTCCTGTCAGATGGGGTGACGCTGACTTCCACCTGCTGGGACTCGGTGCGCACAGGTGGAGCTGCCTGCTGCTGCTGCTGCTGCTGCTGCTGCTGCTGACACCTCCTGCTGCCATCACCAGTGGAGACCCTGACGTTGGTCTCCCTGGTGACCTGGCGCACCGTTTCCCCAGGGTGCCTACCTTCCTCGTCGTCACTGATGCTGTGAACCGACGAGGCAGGTGGCACCCATGTTGGGTCACCCTCCTCTTCGCCCCCAGATATGTCAGACCCAGGGCTGACATGTGGTGGTCTGAAGGAGACATCTGACATGGAGCCGCTAGCCTGGCTCCGATGTCCCCTCACAGACGCATGGGTCTGACTAGGTGCTGGTGTTTCCTGCAGAAAACCACCAGCACCACCATGAAGGGAGGTCTCTGGGCTACTGACAGCCAGTACCCCATCCTCCTCCTCCTCCATTAACCCTTCAAAAAGGTCCTGACCATCAGCACATAAATCAATGTCTGCATGATCGAGGGCCTCCCCCAAGATATCCATGTCACTTTCACCATCAAACAGCATGAGGCTGGACTCGCTGGGGCTGGGTACTAAAGGCACCGGTGTACTGATGGTGGTGGTGCTACTTGGTGATGACTGAGTGGCACTGCTGTGCCCCATGTACTCCACCACTGCTGGAGCCTGTGAAGGCAATATCGGGCGGCTGCCCGAAGTAAAAAACTCCCGGATGAGGCGGACTCCCCTTCCACCCGATCCTCTACCAGTAGTAGGGGCGCGAGAGGTACCCCGTGCTGGCAGCGACCCAGCACTGGGAGTAACTCCCCTACCCCTGCTGCCACGACCACGGATGCTGCTCATGCTGATATGGGGGGGTGGGTAAACTTTATTGGGGGGGGGGGTAAATGTGATAATAGAAAAAACAGGCGCGCAGACAAACAACTAGTAGCTATGCCACTAAACAACAATTAAACGAAAGGTAAATTTTTTTAAATTTTTTTTTTTTTTTAAACTAACTAACTGACTGACAGACAACAGACAAAAACTGACTGGGCAACGAATAAGAGCAATAAAGAAACTAATATAGATAGAACAGTGACTCTGCTAACACAGCAGAGCCAGAGATCTGAATAAACTAAAAATAACTTTTTTTTTTTTTTTTTTTTTATAAAACAGATAACTATCTAACTAAATAAACACACTAAACTAAGCTAGCTAGCTTACAGAGGTGTACAAGTACACTCAAACCTATCTATCTAACACTAAATGAAACTGGAACACAAACACACAAATAGTAGCTTTAAAAAAAGCTGTTTGGTCTCTTCTTGCTTTTAAAAAAGCAGTTTAGAAATATAAGCACTAGCAGCTGCTAATACTCAAATGAACTGAACACTGAACAGGAGCACAGAACTGAAAGGCACTGCAATGCTGATGCAATATAACACAGAGCACAGAAACACTTCTCCCTCTATATCCACCTTGTGAATCTGCAATGAGCACATGCTGGCACTTAGTTTATATAATGGTCGTGAGGCAGCTTCCTATTGGTTGATGTGGAGGTTGCTAACCTCTGACACCTGTGGAAATGGAACTCTGATTGGCTGTGATGTGAATGAAGGGCGGGGAAAAAAATCGCGCGATATTGCTATTGCCGAATATTCGCATTGCGAATATTCGGCAGCATAAAAGGATCACATGCGCTACTCGGCCCAGGGTCCCTCTAATCATACCACCATTGCTTTTACACGTCGATGGAGATCACTAGCATGTGATCTGTGTTAAAAAAAATTTGAGAAAAATCCGAATATTCGACATTGCGAATATTCGGCACAATATTCGAGATATTGCGCGATTTCTCGAATATGCAATATTCGAGCCGAATATTCGCAATTCGAATATTCGTGAGCAACACTAGTAACGAGGCTCCGCCGGAGACTCGTTACCGAGATCGGAGGTGCAGGGTGTCAGACTGACACCCCGCATCACCGATCGCCGCGCTGCGCGCCCGCACGGGCGCGTGCGGCATGAAATCGTGCAGGCCGTTTGAGAACGGCCTGTCACGATTTCATAACCACTTCCCGGCCGTAAATCGGCTATTGGCCGGGTGGGAAGTGGATAAGGAACGTTTGTTCTGTGGAAAATTTTGTTCCGGCCATGTGTTCCCCGTATCATTGATCAGGTTGCGCACACAGTGTGTGTGATCGATGCGAGTTGTTCCCCGGTGATAGGTCAGTGTGAGACGGCTGGGGCTCATTGTATCCAGGGCTCCTTGCGATTGGGAGTTTTCAGACCGCTGTGACAGGCCATAACAGCGGTCACATGATTCTAAAGCGGAGTTCTACCCATATTTATGTTCACAGCTCCGGCAGAAGCAATTACTCTGCTGCCATCTAGTGGCGGTAGATGTAATTGCCGTAATGCCGCCCAAGTAATGGTAACTGAGTTACCGTGAGGGGAAGAGTAATCAGGTAGATTACTCGTTACCCTCAAAAGGGGCTGCGTTAGGTAACTGCGTTTATTGTAACTCCATTACTTACAACACTGCTCCCGTTACATAAACCATTTCATTTTATATTACAATGTAATAGAAATAATGCGCTTCAATCATCCTGACACCATAACAACCATTGTGCCATGATCATTGAATCGCTAACACCAGTCATTTCCCTGATAAATTGCACCCCCAAAAAAATATTTTCTGGTAGTGCCCCTCCTGAGACTAGACTCTGGATCCGCCCCTGGATGGAGCAAGAGTGATCTCAAGTATTGACGTGTAGCATAGGAGTTATGGTTACACATTCCACAAATTAGGAAAGAATGCAAGTGGCTATTAACATTTTGGACTTTGTTTACTGTGACACGAAGTGGAAGTTTATATTATTGTACTTTTTTTTTTTTTACTAATATGCGGTTTCATTATTATTTCAGAGCACTATCTATTTATGGTAATACGTGTTAAGATAGTGGTCAGTCTTTGTTATAATAATTATTATTTGTGTAGCAGCACAAAACACTGTTCTAATTTATGTATCTGTATGTGGGAACGTGTATTGGGTGTTACCGGCAGCGTTTATTACACAAATTATTTTGGGTGTTTGCCTGTGCAGGAGTACGGTCATTTTTTCATTAGCTCAAACACACCTTATAAGATTAATAGTTTAAGCCAGTAGATGCCTTAGCAGAAAAGCTTGGATGGCAATAAAAGGGAAAGCACTCACATACCCCATTTTCCAGCGCATAGTGTTCATAAGATAGAAGGCCATGTTACAGAGCCACTAGAAAGGATATCTCCTAGTAGCCTTAGAATTAAACCACTAGAATAAAAAAGAATAGGCAGTGTCACTAAATACACTATTTTAGCAAAAATATTGGGACACCTGCCTTTACATGAACTTTAATGGCATCCCAGTCTTGGTCCGTAGGGTTCAATATTGAGTTGGCCCTCCCTTTGCAGCTATAGAAGCTTCAACTCTTCTGGGAAGGCTGTCCACAAGGTTTAGGAGTGTCTATGGGAATGTTTGACCATTCTTCCATAACCATACTGGTGAGGTCAGGCACTGATGTGGACGAGAAGGCCTGGCTCACTGTCTCCGCTCTAATTCATCCAAAGGTGTTCTACTGTGCTCTGTGCAGGCCAGTCAAGTTCCTCCACCCCAAACTCACTCATCCGTGTCTTTATGCACCTTGCTTTGTGCACTGGTCCAAATCATTTGGTGGCATACCAAGCCATGTTGGACAATTTCATGCTCCCAACATTTTGGGGTTACCCCTTTCTGTTCCCACATGACTGCGCACCAGTGCACAAAGCAAGGTCCCTAAAGACATGGATGAGAGAGTTTGGGGGGGGGGGGGGGACTTGACTGGCCTGCACAAAGTCATGACCTCAACTCGAAAGAACACCTTTGGGATGAATTCGAGTGGAGACTGCGAGCCAGGCCTTCTCGTCCACATCAGTATCTGACCCCACAAATGCGCTTCTGGAAAAATGGTCAAACATTCCCATAGACACTCCTAAACCTTGCGGACAGTCTTCCCAGAAGAGTTGAAGCTGCTATAGCTGCAAAGGGTGGGCCAACTCAATATTGAATCCTACGAACTAAGGCGGGGATGCCAATAAAGTTCATGTGCGTGTAAAGGCAGGCGTCCCAATACTTTTGGTAATATTTTGTATATCCGATAAATAAAGACCTTACAGAATGCACATTCACTAACTGTATTTAAAAATGTAAAATTTCGACAGTGTTTTTATTAGGGTTGTCCCGATACCACTTTTTTAGGACCGAGTACAAGTACCGATACTTTTTTTCAAATAGTCGCCGATACCGAATACCGATACTTTTTTTAAATGTGTCCCCAAATGCAGCCATGTCCCCCACATAATGCAGCCATGTCCCCCACATATTGCAGCCATGCATGTCCCCCACATATTGCAGCCATGCATGTCCCCACATATTGCAGCCATGCATGTCCCCACATATTGCAGCCATTTATGTCCCCCACATATTGCAGCCATGTCTGTCCCCCACATATTGCAGCCATGTCTGTCCCCCACATATTGCAGCCATGTCTGTCCCCCACATATTGCAGCCATGTCCCTCATACCTGCAGTAGTAGATATGGGATCATGAAGCCCCCCATTTGTGACATCACATATATGTATTGTGCAGTTGCCATGAGATAAAAGATGAGGGGCCAAAGCTGCCAGCATCCCATTCTCTTCTAGTCCCCCTCTGACCCCCCCCCCCCCCCCGCCAGTACAGGGGCCCTTTAATAAACTGGTGACTATAGCACAGATCTGCCATCACTAGCCAAGCTGCAGAGTGACATGCGCGTGTACAATCACCATGCTGGGACTTGTAGTTCTCCAGCTCCGACATGCTCCCTGCTGGGATTGGTTAGACTGACCAAAGACAGAGCTCAGCATCAGTCATTTGCCCGGTACGGAGCTCATAGGTGGTCCAGAGAGGGGGGGCTTTTCATAACCAGCGAGACTTTATCCCCCGTATACACCAAGCACTGCCCGTACCTGTCACCAGAGGGGTCACCGCCGGGTTACGGAACCAAGAGAGCAGCGCACGCAGGTACACCATGGAGGCCGCCATCTTGGATGAGGGCACGCCTCCAGTCTCTGGGAGAGTGACAAAAAGGGGGCGGATCTGCGGGCCAGCCAATAGCATGCCGTGTAGGTCAGTGTAGGACTAGTAAGTCAGGGGAGAAGAGACGAGACACGATGGCGGCGCTGATGTTTAGAACGATTAGTCGGAGCTTGCTGTACACCGAGCACCGGGGATTGCAGCTGATGGAGGGGGAAGTACTCCCGCAAATACTCGGTATCGGTTCAAATATGAAACAATTAAACAACCTCCAGTTTTTTAGTCATCAGTTTCATTCCACCTACTCATCCTATGCAAGGGGGGTAAACCCCCTTTTTTTTTTTTTTTTTACAGTAAAAGGGGGTAACCACCTTAGTCTCTGTACCAATTCCTTCTCCTGTACATTATCTGTCATTGACCCACATGGTCAGTAGATCTTTTTGCTTTTCAATTTGGAGGGCTAATGCCCTGTACACATGATCAGTTCGTCTGAGGAAAATGGACCGATGGATCTTACCTACACACCATCGGTTAAAAATCGGATCGTGTCCAGCGCGTTGACGTAAAACACAACGACATGCAGACATAAATGAATTCCAATGCTTCCGAGCATGCGTCAACTTGATTCTGAGCATGCGTGGATTTTTGACCCATGGATTTCCCCACAGACCAACCTTTTTTTTAACCATAAGAAAAATTTAAAACAGGTTCTATTTTTTTTTCACAGATTGGAAAAAAAACATGGGGCCCACACATCATTGGTCTGTTTTTATCAGACGAACCGATCGTGTGTACAGGACATTAAAGTATATTGTAGTCAACATATACATCACTCCTCCCTTCTCTGCGGAAGTCCTCAAAGTCTTCGCCAATTTTCTAGGTCATCACCCAAACACCCCTGCAATTGTTGTAGGGGATTTTAACAACCTGATTGATGTGGAGATGTATAAACATCTTACCACTCCCCAAAATCAACCAACTGGCGGAGATTGACCTACAGGTCAGAACATTCTCTTGTTACTCGGCCACACATAGAAGCCTCTGGAGGATAGATTTGGGCCTGTGTAATGAGGAGATGCTCCACCTCCTCTCTTTGCCCAATTTGAGCCGAGGGGTATATTTGACCATTCTCTCCTATGGGCCAGATTCAGCAACACTTGCGCTGGAGTATTTCGATATGCGCCACGTAACTGTGAAGATGTGCCGTCATTTCTATGTGCCCGTACCCACCAAACTAGATGCGCCCAATAACGGGCCATTTGCGACCGGCGGAACGTTCCGACGCCAGAGTATCGTCAGCGCTTAATTTCGCTTGGCGCATCAGTCGCGCCTATTGATTTCCCCTGCAAATATGCAAATGAGGGATTTTTCCCAATTCACGAACGGATTAGCACCATACGCTGGCTACATGCGCCGCGCGTATCTCGTCTGTCCGGCGCAAAGTTATTTCTACAAATAGCTGCTTTATCTTTACTCCAGACAGCCACAGGTCAGCAGGAGAGCAGCTACAGCAGCGTTACCGACGATAAGAGCTAGCTGAGCACCCCCACTTGCAGGACAACACCTCTGTCCATGCTTGTCTGTCAACTTTTACAGCCATGAAGGAAGACATCATAGCTCTACATAGCCGTGATGACGGCTGACAGCTCCTGCCCATTAAAGTTCATCTTTCTCCTGTGTGTTTGCGGGGAATGGGAGCAGCCATCTCAGAACAAAAGTAACTTCTCTGCTGGGAGGGGGAGCAGGATATACTTTAGTGCCGGAATGGCGCATCTACGGGCGCATTTAAACGCCCAACGGAAGGCATTGCGCTGACGTTTCCCGTGAAGTGGTGCCGACGGAAGTTGTGAGCATGCGCACAAAGGGGGCGAGTGGAGCCTCACTCACTGCGCATGCTCCGTGGTTGATGCGCTGAACGTAAGCCTCTGCGCTGGGCTCCGCCCATCATTTACATATGATCACACCCACTTCCCCTTGCGTCGGGTTACGCCAGCGCATTATCGTTACTCTGGCGCAAGTTTACGCACAACTGCTATGTGAATAACAGTACTTGCGCTGAACGGGTCGTCAGAGTAACGTAAATGAGAAGCGTTACTCTGGAGCAAAGATGCTCTCATCTACCTGAATCTGGCCCTATGAGTATAGATTGTAACCTCGGGTATCTCTAAAAAATATTATTGAAAAATCAATCCATTTTGGGTGTCCGTAATCCCGGACCCTGACCCTATTGCCTCAGTACTGCCCAGCTTTAACAGTGTGGGGGTACGGTAACTCCTGGTATATTATGGGACACCCTAAAAGCTTTTTTGAGAGACCAATTTATTTCCTCCATTAAAAGTAAGACTAAATCCTGGGAACATCTGGTGTTGCGAGAGGCTAGGAGGGCTGAGGCTGCTTATATTGAGTTCCCTCCGGAACATTCTGAGAGGGAGTGGTTGGAGGCACAAAGTATAGTTAAATAATTGATGTTAACAAAAGCTCAGATCAAGAGATTTTTTTTTCAGCAAAAATTATTTGAGGAGGGGGAAAATACAGCCATATGCTGGCTATGTTGGCAAAATTACAGAGGCTTGTCATATTTGTCAAAGGTCACCGTCCTTTGGGGATACAGTCTGTACACATTCAGTCATACTCCTAGCTTTCTGTGACTTTTATATAGACTTGTACTTCTCTAAGGTTACATCTCTCACGAGTGATGAGTTACTGGAAGCATTGGCCGTATCTCCCTCAGGGAAATCCCCAGGGGCAGACGGACTACCCGTAGAGGTTTACAAGCAATATGCTGACCATCTTATACCTCGCTTGAAAATTATTTTTAATAATGCGATGGAACGGTGAGGCCTAAAGCCGCCCGGAAACATCAAGTTCCCAGGACCCGCAAACACGCTCACGAGGCATGCGGCGTGTGCGCGTGCCCACGCCAGTTGGGTGGCAAATTTAAAGGGACGTACCTGTATCCCAACCTGCCTGCCCGTGCCATTCTGTCGACCTACATCTGCATGCGGTGTTTGGCAAGCGGTTAAAAGTAAGAGGGGCTTAACCACTTGACCCCAAGGCCAAGTCTGACATTTCTCTCATACATGTAAAAATTGCTGTTTATATAAGTATGGGGGACCTACATGCATGGTTACATTTGTGCATGAGCATGGGGGGAACTTAAAATTTGTTTGTTTTTTTACACTGTACCTTTCTCTCTTTTTTTTTTTGGATCTACTTTATTGCTATCGCAAGCGATGAAGAACATTCATGGGCTGTGACATATCCTGTTTTTTGGAGAAATCTGGGGTCAATTGTGCCCATATCTCTCCTCTGGTCTCCAAAGCATCTGATCACATGCAGCCACTGTGCCATCAAACACAGCCACTGTGCCATGCCACCAAATGCAGCCACTGTGCCATCAATTGTCACTACTGTGCCATGCCATCAAACACAGAAACTGTGCCAGCAATTGTCACCACTGTGCCATGTCATCAAACGCAGCCACTGTGCCATCAATTGTCACCACTGTGCCATGCAACACAGCAACTGTGCCATCAATTGTTACCACTGTGCCATGCCACCAAATGCAGCCACTGTGCCACGCAACACAGCAACTGTGCCATCAATTGTCACCACTGTGCCATGCCACCAAATGCAGCCACTGTGCCATCAATTGTCACCACTGTGCCATGCCATCAAACACCACCACTGTGCCATCAATTGTCACCACTGTGGCATGCCATCAAACACAGCCCATCAATTGTCACCACTGTGCCGTGCCATCAAATGTCACCACTGTGCAATGCCATCAAATGCAGTCACTGTGCCATCAAGTGTCACCACTGTGCCATGCCATCAAACGCCACCACTGTGCCATCAATTGTCACCACGGTGCCTTGCCATCAAACGCCACCACTGTGCCATCAATTGTCACCACTGTGCCATGCCATCAATTGTCACCACTGTGCCATGCCATCAAATGCCACCACTGTGCCATCAATTGTCACCACTGTGCCATGCCATCAAATGCAGCCACTGTGCCATCAATTGTCACCACTGTGCCATGCAACAAAGCAACTGTGCCATCAATTGTCACCACTGTGCCATGCCACCAAATGCAGCCACTGTGCCATGCCATCAAACACAGCAACTGTGCCATCAATTGTCACCACTGTGCCATGCCATCAAATGCAGTCACTGTGCCATCAATTGTCACCACTGTGCCATGCCATCAAACGCCACCACTGTGCCATCAATTGTCACCACTGTGCCATGCCATCAAACGCCACCACTGTGCCATCAAGTGTCACCACTGTGCCATGCCATCAAACGCCACCACTGTGCCATCAATTGTCACCACTGTGCCATGCCATCAAACGCCACCACTGTGCCATCAATTGTCACCACTCTGCTATGCCATCAAATGCCACTACTGTGCCATCAATTGTCACCACTGTGCCATGCCATCAAATGCAGTCACTGTGCCATCAATTGTCACCACTGTGCCATGCCATCAAATGCAGTCACTGTGCCATCAAGTGTCACCACTGTGCCATGCCATCAAACGCCACCACTGTGCCATCAATTGTCACCACTGTGCCATGCCATCAAACGCCAATACTGTGGCATCAATTGTCAGCACTGTGCCATGCCATCAAACGCCACCACTGTGCCATCAATTGTCACCACTGTGCCATGCCATCAAACGCAGCTACTGTGCCCATCAATTGACCACCATTGTGCCATGCCATCAAATGCCACTACTGTGCCATCAATTGTCACCACTGTGCCATGCCATCAAATGCAGTCACTGTGCCATCAATTGTCACCACTGTGCCATGCCATCAAATGCAGTCACTGTGCCATCAAGTGTCACCACTGTGCCATGCCATCAAACGCCACCACTGTGCCATCAATTGTCACCACTGTGCCATGCCATCAAACGCCAATACTGTGGCATCAATTGTCAGCACTGTGCCATGCCATCAAACGCCACCACTGTGCCATCAAGTGTCACCACTGTTCCATGCCATCAAATGCAGTCACTGTGCCATCAATTGTCACCACTGTGCCATGCCATCAAACGCCACCACTGTGCCATCAATTGTCACCACTGTGCCATGCCATCAAATGCAGCCACTGTGCCATCAATTGTCACCACTGTGCCATGCAACACAGCAACTGTGCCATCAATTGTCACCACTGTGCCATGCCACCAAATGCAGCCACTGTACCATGCCATCAAACACAGCAACTGTGCCATCAATTGTCACCACTGTGCCATGCCATCAAATGCAGTCACTGTGCCATCAATTGTCACCACTGTGCCCTTTAATTGTCACCACTGTGCCCCATGATGCCACTGTGCCCATTGTCGCCCCTTTCCCTGTAAAAAGCACTTACCTGAAGCTTCCATGTCCTCCCTCGATGTCTTCTGCCGCTGTGGAGAAGCTTCAGCCAATCAGGTTCCTGATAACCAGAATTCGGTAACCTGATTGGCTGAAACGGCCGTCAGTCTAATGCAAGGAACACAGGTTGCCTGCGCTCCGAGTATAGACTTCCGAGAGCCGGAGGGCGGTACTGGAAAAGCCTATCAGAGCCGCTGGATAGCCATCCAGCTGCCGCTATTCGGGTAACCGGCGACCCATGTCCGGTTATAGAAATAGACCAGGCAGCTGGCAACAATAACTCACATTCAATGCATTGCATTGAATGTGTGTTATTTGCGAGAGGGGGTGGCGCTGCAGCGCCCTCTATAGACGGCCGCCAGAACTTCGGCTAAAAGGGCCCGTTTTTTTTTGTGACTGCGGGAGGGGGGGGGGGGGAGACGGCGCCCGTGCGTCCCTATGGACGGGCCGCAACTGCTTCTAATCAAACCAAAAGTAATGTCACAGAAGAGGGGAAGGAACTCTTTCACAGTGATTGCAATTAGAGTGGTTATATCGGCACCGGGCTCCCCGATTGGAGAGGAGAGCCCTTTAAAAGGTGGAAGGAGGGGAGGTCCCCTTTTCGCCACCTGTAAAAGTGATCAAGAAGCTATAGACCAGGGATCCTCAAACTACGGTCCTCCAGCTGTTGCGGAACTACACATCTCATGAAGCATTGTAAAACTCTGACATTCACAAACGTGACTAGGCATGATGGGAATTGTAGTTCCTGAACAACTGGAGGGCCATAGATTGAAGACTTATGTGTGTAGAGCCACATGGACCATTTTTTCCCAGATAGGAATCACTCAGAGAAAAAGAATCATACCAAGACCATTGTAGCTGCACTGATCCTGATCCCTGCTGAACTTAAAGCGGGGGTTCACCCTAAAAAAGTTTTTTAACATTACATGGAGCCGACCTATGAGACCGACAGTATGCTGTTGTTTTTTTTGTTTTTTTTGCGTACATACCATTTTAGGGCTGACTTCACCCCCGGCTTCCCTGCGGGGCTGTGATTGAAGTGCTTCCGACCGGCGCATACTGCGTGTCACGAGTTGCCAAAAGAACCCGAACGTCGGCTCTATACGGCGCCTGTGCACCGTCGTTTGGCTTCTTTCGGCAACTCGTGACATGCAGTATGCGCCGGTCGGAAGAACGTCAATCACAGCCTGTGAATAGGAACGCCCAGTCCCGCACGATTACCTACCCGGAATCCGGGGGTGAAAATAGCCGTAAAATGGTATGTACGAAAAAAAACAACAACAGCATACTGTCGGTCTCATAGGTCGGCTCCATGTATTGTTAGAATTTTTCTTTAGGGTGAACCCCTGCTTTAAATCCATGTATGACTGTCTTTAATTTGCCTCTGTAGATACCCTGTGTTGTTATTTCTGGCACAACAGGCCCCTGTGCACAGGTGGCATCCCACACTGTGTATTTTCGGCCCTTGGATGACATCTAGCACCGCGTGTCACCGGCCCACAGATATGGCAGTGGTTCACACATGAAAGGAGGATGGGAAACGGTCCATTATAAAACATCTCATAAGATATGCCCTTTTCAGATGGGCGTTCCAGTCAGGTCCACCTATCAGTTTTTCCTGCTGACTTGATCGGAGGGTCCATTCATTCCTATGCACAAGCAGCTGTACACAGACTTATGTCCATTTACACCCGCCTACTTAGGGGTCCGATCAGGCCTTTAAAGAAAAAAAGGGAGAGGACTCTGTTTTCAGTTTAAGGTGAAGCGGCTCCTGCTGAACTGCCCGAGATTCAAACCATGTATGGGCAGGCTGATTGCACCCAAGCTGATTGATCGATCAACTTGGGTACAACTAGCCTGTTGGATTTTTCATGAGATCATTGTCAGAGGTAATAGCCTCTGCTTTTTTTCTATTACAGAGGATGTTCACATTCCTTGTAATAGGAATAAAAGTGACACAATATTTTTATTTTTTTTAAGAACAGTGTAAAAAAATTAAATAAAAGGTAAAAGAAATGATAAAAATAGTAAAAAAATATGTAAAGGCACCCCGTCCTGTCGAGCTCATGTGCAGAAGCGAACGCATACATGAGCACCGGCCGCATATGAAAACGGTGTTCAAACCACACATGTGAGATATCGCTACGATCGTTAGAGCAGTGGTACACACATGAAAGGAGGATGGGAAACAGTCCATTATACAACATCTTTATAAGATATGCCCTCTTTCAGATGGGCGTTCCAATCAGGTCCACCTATCGTGGCCTTAGTCTTCAGTTTAAGGTGAAGCGGTTCCTGCTGAACTAGCCGAGATTCAAACCATGTATGGGCAGGCTGATTTCACCCAAGCTGATTGATCAATCAACTTGGGTACAACTAGCCTGTTGGATTTTTCATGAGATCATTGTCAGAGGTTATAGCCTCTAGTAATAATCACTGTGGCTCTCCCCATGAGGAGAACACGATAGCTCCACGGGATGGATGTCCCTATCAACATTCAGTGTTGATGTGGGAATGGACCTATTTTCTTTCCTGCAAGCACAGGTTAAAAATCCAACCATCTATGGCTGGCTTAACAGTCATCGGTGTTGCACCTGCTCTGACTAGATACTACAAGGTTGGAATCAGACCTGTGTTCCGGTGCATTGTGGTTAGAACAAATTAAAAAAAATATGACACACACTATTTATTTTTTATATAATCACATTTTAATAAATGTTTTGTACAATATATCAATAAAGTATATACATCATTTCTTCTGCCATGGTGAACCACAATGCATGGTAGTGCGTTGATCTGCGTTGTGTTGCGTTGCACTGCATGTGTGTTGGAAGTGTGTTGGGTCAATGTGTTGGGGTACCATTGACGATGGATGGCACTGCAACACACTGATGCTTGTGGCGGGTGCTCAAAATTTTTGGGGGGCGCAAACAAATGAAAAAAAACAATTGCAGCCTTACTGTGCCCATTAAACGCAGCTACTGTGCCCATCAATTGCAACCACTGTGCCCATCAAATGCAGCCACTGTGCCCATCAAATGACGCTGGCTCTGATAGGCACTTCCACAGCCAACCAGCTGCCGTTATTTAGATGGCCAGCACTCGTCAGGGGGCCAGCCATCTGAATAGTCGGCGGCAGCGGCAACAATACATAGATTCATGCAATGCATGAATCTATATAATCTATATATTGTATCAGTGGCGGTGCGAGAGCGAGAGGGGGCGGCGCTCCAGCGCCCTCTATGGACGCACCGCCACTGCTTGTAATGTGTATTAACATAGGTTGTAGTAATGCACATTTACCACAACACAAAGGTGGAATTTGGCTCTAAGCATGGCAATTCACAGAACTATCCAAAACACAGCATACTTACCAGCTAGCCAGCATAATATAAAGAAAAAAGTTTGAACTGTTTCCACAATTTACATTGGATGCAAATATATGTGAAGCCGCACTGCCACGTCAAGGCCCCTCTGCAAAGTGCAGTCCCTAACTCTACTCTAATGTCATTTCCAAGTTGAGAAATATATAGCAAGAAATAAATTGAGTGTCTAAACTAGTCCAAAAATGTTATAACAGAGGTTTTTGTTGCATATATTTGCATTTATAAGTGAAACTACATAGAGCTCCCAGGGATCCCATTGGATCTCCCTAATGGCTTGTGCCTGGTCACAGTGAGACCTCGTATGATTGGGATTTCTGTGTCCCCTTCAGTTAAAGTTTCCAAGGTACATGCCTGTTACCCCTCTAAGTTTTGGGTGCTCGTAGGGATACTGGTGTTAGGTTTAGAAAGTCTCTAGCACTCGAAATTCGACAGTACCAGAAGATAAAAAAAACTGGCCTCCACCCTCCCCTTATAGCCAGTCCAACACACGCCTAAAAAGTATCAGCCTCCAACCTTTCCCTTCTGGGGCCTGGACGGCCCACCCTTCTGGAGCCTGAACAGCCCACCCTTCTGGAGGCTGAGCAGCCCACTCTTCTGTGGAGCCTGAACAGCCCATCCTTCTGGGGCATGAACAGCCTACCCTTCTGGAGCCCAAACGGCCCCCCTTCTGGAGCCTGAATGGCCCACCCTTCTGGAGCCTTAATGGCCTATTCTGCTGGAGCCTGAAAGGCCAACCCTTCTGGAGCCTGAATGGCCCACTTCTCTGGAGCCTGAACGGCCCACTCTTCTGGAGCCTTAACGGCCCACTCTGCTGGAGCCTGAATGGCCCACTCTGCTGGAGCCTGAATGGCCCACCCTTCTGTAGCCTGAATGGCCCACCCTTCTGTAGCCTGAATGGCCCACCCTTCTGTAGCCTTAATGGCCCACCCTTCTGTAGCCTGAATGGCCCACCCTTCTGTAGCCTGAATGGCCCACTCTTTTGGAGCCTGAATGGCCCACCCTCCTGGAGCCTGAACGTCCCACCCTCCTGGAGCCTGAACGGCCCACTCTGCTGGAGCCTGAACTGCCCACTCTGCTGGAGCCTGAACTGCCCACTCTGCTGGAGCCTGAACAGCCCACTCTGCTGGAGCCTGAACGGCCCACTCTGCTGGAGCCTGAACAGCCCACTCTGCTGGACCCTGAACGGCCCACTCTGCTGGACCCTGAACGGCCCACTCTGCTGGAGCCTGAGCGGGCCACCCTGCTGGAGCCAGAACGGCCCACCCTTCTGGAGCCTGAGCGGCCCACTCTACTGGACCCTGAACGGCCCACTCTGCTGGACCTTGAACGGCCCACTCTTCTGGACCCTGAGCGGCCCACCCTTTTGGAGCCTGAACGGCCCACCCTTTTGGAGCCTTAACGGCCCACCCTTTTGGAGCTTTAACGGCCCACCCTTCTGGAGCCTTAACGGCCCACTCTTCTGGAGCCGGAACGGCCCACTGTGCTGGACCCTGAACGGCCCACTCTGCTGGACCCTGAACGGCCCACTCTGCTGGACCCTGAACGGCCCACTCTGCTGGAGCCTGAGCGGCCCACCCTGCTGGAGCCAGAACGGCCCACCCTTCTGGAGCCTGAGCGGCCCACTCTACTGGACCCTGAACGGCCCACTCTGCTGGACCCTGAACGCCCCACTCTTCTGGACCCTGAGCGGCCCACCCTTTTGGAGCCTGAACGGCCCACCCTTTTTGGAGCCTGAACGGTCCACCCTTCTGGAGCCTTAACGGTCCACCCTTCTGGAGCCTTAACTGCCCACCCTTCTGGAGCCTTAACGGCCCACCCTTCTGGAGCCTTAACGGCCCACTCTTCTGGAGCCGGAATGGCCCACTCTCCTGGAGCCTGAACGGCCCACTCTTCTGGAGCCTGAACGGCCCACTCTTCTTGAGACAGAAAGGCCCACTCTCCTGGAGCCTGAACGGCCCACTCTCCTGGAGCCTGAATGACCCACTCTGCTAAAGCTTGAAAGGCCCACTCTTCTGGAGCCTGAATGACCCACTCTTCTGGAGCCTGAATGGCCAACTCTTCTGGAGCCTGAACGGCCAACTCTTCTGGAGCCTGAACGGCCAACTCTTCTGGAGCCTGAACGGCCAACTCTTCTGGAGCCTGAATGGCCAACTCTTCTTGGGCCTGAACAGTACACTCTGCTGGAGCCTGAACGTGGTCAGCCCACTCTGCTGGAGCCTGAAAGGCCCACTCTGGTAGTGCCTGATCGGTCCACTCTGCTGGAGCCTGAACGTGGTCAGCCCACTCTGCTGGAACCTGAAAGGCCCACTCTGGTAGTGCCTGATCGGTCCACTCTGCTGGAGCCTGATCGCCCCACTCTGCTGGAGCCTGAAAGGCCCACTCTTCTGGAGCCTGAATGGCCCTTTCTGCTGGAGCCTGAATGGCCCTCTCTGCTGGAGCCTGAACGGGAGTGTCGCACTCTGCTGGAA
Source organism: Rana kukunoris (assembly GCA_029574335.1). NCBI lineage: Eukaryota > Metazoa > Chordata > Amphibia > Anura > Ranidae > Rana > Rana kukunoris. The sequence goes on from JAJQKJ010002647.1 coordinate 201,490, forward strand.
CCTGAACGGGAGTATCGCATTCTACTGGAGCCTGAACATTGGTGTTGCACTCCACTAGAGCCTGAACAGTCCACTCTGCTGGAGCCTGGACATGTTCAGCCCACTCTGCTGGAGCCTGTAAGGCCCACTCTGGTAGTGCCTGATCGGTCCACTCTGCTGGAGCCTGATCGCCCCAATCTACTGGAGCCTGAATGGCCCACTCTTCTGGAGCCTGAATGAGAGTATCGCACTCTGCTGGAACCTGAACGGGAGTATAGCACTCTACTGGAGCCTGAACAGGGGTGTCGCACTCTGCTGGAGCCTGAACGGGAGTATAGCACTCTACTGGAGCCTGAACAGGGGTGTCGCACTCTGCTGGAGCCTGAACGGGAGTGTTGCACTCTGCTGGAGCCTGAACCTGTGCGACACACTCTTCTGGAGTCTGAACGTGGGCGACACACTCTTCTGAAGTCTTAATAATTTCTTCCAACTTTTTGTCAATCTTCACTCCCAAAAAAGCTGCACCCCTGCCATTTAAGTGCAGTCCATCTCTTCTATAGAGCCGCTAACCAACCGCAAAGTCAGACCAGTTCTCCATGAATCCAAACTTCTCTTCTCTGCACCAGTTCCTCAGCCACTTGTTAAGCTCTCTAAGCTCCTGCTGCCTTTGTGGTGTGGCTTGAGGTGCAGGCAGTATTTCTGAAAATACTGCCTTGGAGGTCCTTTTTTTCAACATAGTCCCTATGTCCCTGAAATCATTTTGTAAGATGCTCAGTCTTCCTCTAACTTTGTCATGGGTACCAATATGTACCAAGACAGCTGGGTCCTCCCCAGCCCCACGCAACAATCTGTCCATGCGATCTGCAATGTCTCGAACCCGAGTGCCTGAAAAACAACATACTTTTCGGAGTTCACAGTCTTTGTGACAGATTTGCCTCTCTGTCCCTCTAATAATTGAATCCCCTACGACCAGTATCTGCTTATCCTTTCTTGTAACCTTGCTCCTATGTTTACTGGGGAGATGTTCCCAAGGTCCCCCTGGCATTTTGTTGGAGTCGCAATGTCTGGTACAGTCCCAATGTGCACATCACACTCTACTGGAGTTTGCACATAAGCATCACACTCTGCTGGAGTCTCAACATTAGCATCACACTCTTCTGGAGACTGAACGTGAGCGTCACACTCTTCTGGATTCTGTACGTGAGTGTCACACTCTTCTAGAGTCTGAATGTGGGCGACACACTCTTCTGAAGTCTGAATGTGGTCAGCCCACTCTGCTGGAGCCTGATCGCCCCACTCTGCTGGAGCCTGAATGGCCCACTCTTCTGGAGCCTGAATGGCCCTCTCTGCTGGAACCTGAACGGGAGTATCGCATTCTACTGGAGCCTGAACAGGGGTGTTGCACTCTACTGGAGCCTGAACAGTCCACTCTGCTGGAGCCTGGACGTGGTCGGCCCACTATGCTGGAGCCTGAAAGGCCCACTCTGGTAGTGCCTGATCGGTCCACTCTGCTGGAGCCTGATCGCCCCAATCTGCTGGAGCCTGAATGTCCCACTCTTCTGGAGCCTGAACAGGAGTGTCGCACTCTGCTGGAGCCTGAACCTGTACGACACACTCTTCTGGAGTTTGAACGTGGGCGATACACTCTTCTGGAGTCTGAACGTGGGCGACACACTCTTCTGGAGTCTGAACGTGGGCGACACACTCTTCTGGAGTCTGAACGTGGGCGACACACTCTTCTGGAGTCTGAACGTGGGCGACACACTCTTCTGGAGTCTGATCATGGGCGACACACTCTTCTGGAGTCTGAACGTAGGCGACACACTCTTCTGGAGTCTGAATGTAGGCGACACACTCTTCTGGAGTCTGAACATGGGCGACACACACTTCTGGAGTCTTAACTAACAATTTCTTCCAACTTTTTGGCGATCTTCAATCCCAAAAAAGCTGCACCCCTCCCATTTAAGTGCAGTCCATCTCTTCTATAGAACCGATAACCAACCGCAAAGTCAGACCAGTTCTCCATGAATCCAAACTTCTCTTCTCTGCACCAGTTCCTCAGCCACTTGTTAAGCTCTCTAAGCTCCTGCTGCCTTTGTGGTGTGGCTTGAGGTGCTGGCAGTATTTCTGAAAATACTGCCTTGGAGGTCCTTTTTTTCAACATAGTCCCTATGTTCCTGAAATAATTTTGTAGGATGCTCAATCTTCCTGTAACTTTGTCATGGGTACCAATATGTACCAAGACAGCTGGGTCCTCCCCAGCCCCATGCAACAATCTGTCCATGCGTCTGGCAATGTCTGGAACCCGAGCTCCCTGAAAACAATATACTTTTCGGAGTTCACAGTCTTTGTGAGAGATTTGCCTCTCTGTCCCTCTAATAATTGAATCCCCTACCACCAGTATCTGCCTATTCGTTCTTGTAACCTTGCTCCTATGTTTACCGGGGGAGATGTTCCCAAGGTCCCCCTGGCATTTTGTTGGAGTCGCATTGTCTGGTACAGTCCCAATGTGCACATCACACTCTACTGGAGTTTGCACATAAGCATCACACTCTGCTGGAGTCTCAACATTAGCGTCACACTCTTCTGGAGACTGAACGTGAGCGTCACACTCTTCTGGATTCTGTACGTGAGCGTCATACTGTTCTAGAGTCTGAATGTGGGCGACACACTCTTCTGAAGTTTGAATGTGGACGACACACTCTTCTGATGTCTGAATGTGGTCGACACACTCTTCTGAAGTCTGAATGTGAGTGACACACTCTTCTGAAGTCTGAATGTGAGTGACACACTCTTCTGGAGTCTGAATGTGGGCGACGCACTCTTCTGAAGTCTGAACGTGGGCGACGCACACTTCTGGAGTCTGAACAAGGGTGACGCACTCTTCTGGAGTCTGAATATGGGTGATACACTCTTCTGGAGTCTGAGTGTGAGCGACACACTCTTCTGAAGTCTGAGTGTGGGCGACACACTCTTCTGAAGTCTGAATGTGGGCGATACACTCTTCTGAAGTCTGAATGTGGACGACACACTCTTCTGGAATCTGAGTGTGGGCGACACACTCTTCTGAAGTCTGAACGTGGGCGACACACTCTTCTGGAGTCTGAACGTGGGCGACACACTCTTCTGGAGTCTGAACGTGGGCGACACACTCTTCTGAAGTCTGAACGTGGGCGACACACTCTTCTGGAGTCTGAACGTGGGCGACACACTCTTCTGGAGTCTGAACGTGGGCGACACACTCTTCTGGAGTCTGAACAAGAGCGACACACTCTTCTGCAGTCTGAACGCACTCTTCTGAAGTCTTAACAACGGCGAAGCACTCTTCTGGAGTCCGAACGTGGGCGACACACTCTTCTGCAGTCTGAGTGTGGGCGACACACTCTTCTGGAGTCTGAGTGTGAGCTAAACACTTTTCTGGAGTCTGAGTGTGAGCGACACACTCTTCTGGAGTCCGAGTGTGGGCGACACACTCTTCTGAAGTCTTAACAACGGCGACGCACTCTTCTGGAGTCCGAACGTGGGCGACACACTCTTCTGCAGTCTGAGTGTGAGCTAAACACTTTTCTGGAGTCTGAGTGTGAGCGACACACTCTTCTGGAGTCTGAGTGTGGGCGACACACTCTTCTGAAGTCTGAGTGTGGACGACACACTCTTCTGAAGTCTGAATGTGGGCGACACACTCTTCTGAAGTCTGAATGTGGGCGTCACACTCTTCTGAAGTCTGAATGTGGGCGACACACTCTTCTGGAATCTGAGTGTGGGCGACACACTCTTCTGAAGTCTGAACGTGGGCGACGCACTCTTCTGGAGTCTGAACAAGGGCGACGCACTCTTCTGGAGTCTGAACAAGGGCGACGCACTCTTCTGGAGTCTGAACAAGGGCGACGCACTCTTCTGGAGTCTGAACAAGGGCGACGCACTCTTCTGGAGTCTGAATGTGGGCGACGCACTCTTCTGGAGTGTGAATGTGAGCGACACACTCTTCTGCAGTCTGAACGTGGGCGACACACTCTTCTGGAGTCTGAATGTGAGCGACACACTCTTCTGCAGTCTAAACGTGGGCGACACACTCTTCTGGAGTCTGAACATGGGCGACACACTCTTCTGCAGTCTGAACGTGGGCGACACACTCTTCTGGAGTCTGAATGTGGGCGACACACTCTTCTGGAGTCTGAACGTGGGCGACACACTCTTCTGGAGTCTGAACGTGGGCGACACACTCTTCTGGAGTCTGAACGTGGGCCACGCACTCATCTGGAGTCTGAACTTCCTTTTCAATCCTGCTCACTGTGGCAGGCCTGCCATGTGAGCTGTGTCTGCAGTAAATCTCGCCTTCATCTGCAATAAAGAAAGAGGAATTGGATTTAGCATCTTTACCTACATTTCATATATTTTTCTTTATACAACATAAAAATTATAAAGAAAAAAGTTCAAAGCTCCACTGCCAGGGACAAAAAGTAAACCCGACATGACAGTGGCACAGGGAAAACTGTTGTTGGCCTTTGTATAAAAAAATGATGGTTGCCTGGCAGTTCTGCTGACCCACTAAAATTCCATGATTGGAAGCCAGCAACAAGTATTTTTAGCAGTATAATAAAACAGCATCTACTGATCATAGGCTAAAAGTAAATAGTGGCTGAGCATTTTATCTTGCTGCATTTCTAAAAAAAAAAATCTCTATGCAGCCCCTAAATACATACCTAAACCTGATCATGATCCAGCAATGTGTACAAGAGCCAAGGCTCTCTTGCTCCTCACTGTCTCAAAAAAAAATGCAAAAAAACGCAAAGGAAGTAAAACATTCGGCGCATGTGCAAGAAGACATGTCTGCTGGTTAGCGTACTAACCAGCAGACATGTCGGGCGGACGGGTTCCCAGCTGACAGATTTCAAAGCATGCTTTGAAATCTGTCGGGTGGCCAAATCCGTCTGTTTGCTCGTACACACGATCGAATCTGTCTGCTGAAACGGTCTAGCAGACCGTTTCCAGCAGACAGATTTGATCGCGTGTACGAAGCCTAACAGGAATAAAAGTGACACAATATTTTTTTTTTTTAAGAACAGTGTAAAAAAATTAAATAAAAGGTAAAAGAAATAATAAAAATAGTAAAAAAAAATGTAAAGGCGCCCCGTCCTGTCGAGCTCACGTGCAGATGAGAACGCATACGTGAGCACCGCCCGCATATGAAAACGGTGTTTAACTTCTTAAGGACCGCCTCCTGCACATATATGTCGGCAGAATGGCACGGCTGAGCACATCCATGTATATTTACGTCGGTTCCAGTACCCAGCCCTGGGTCACGGGTGCGCGTCTGAGGCGCGCTCCCGTGACCCGGTCCGAAACTCCGTGACCGGGACCGCGGGACTCGCGGACCCGATCGCCGATGGAGTGCGGCGATTGGTCCCCGAAGCTGAAGAACGGGGAGAGCCGTGTGTAAACACGGCTTCCCCGTGCTTCACTGTGGCCACAGCATCGATCGCGTCATCCCTGTTATAGGGGGACGTGATCGATGACGTCACACCTACAGCCACACCCACCTACAGTTGTAAACACACACAGGGAACACATAACCACTACAGCGCCCCCTTGTGGTTAACTCCCAAACTGCAACTGTAATTTTCACAGTAAACAATGCAATTTAAAATGCATTTTTTGCTGTGAAAATGACAATTGTCCCAAAAATTTGTCAAAATTTTCCGAAGTGTCCGCCATAATGTCGCTGTCACGAAAAAAATCGCTGATCGCCGCCATTAGTAGTAAAAAAATGTTTTTTATAAAAATGCAATAAAACTATCCCCTATTTTGTAAACGCTATAAATTTTGCAAAAACCAACCGATAAACGCTTATTGTGATTTGTTTTACCAAAAATAGGTAGAAGAATACGTATCGGCCTAAACTGAGGGAAAAAAATGTTTTATATATATTTTGGGGGGATATTTATTATAGCAAAAATTGAAAAATATTGCATTTTTTTCAAAATTGTCGCTCTATTTTTGTTTATAGCACAAAAAATTAAAACCGCAGAGGTGATCAAATACCACCAAAAGAAAGCTCTATTTGTGGGGAAAAAAGGACGCCAATTTTGTTTGGGAGCCACGTCGCACGACCGCGTAATTGTCAGTTAAAACGACGCAGTGCCGAATTGCAAAAAGGGGCAAGGTCCTTTACCTGCGTTTTTGGCTGCAATGAGCACAGTAAGGTCTGGCTGCAATGGGCACGGTGAGGTCTGGCTGCAATGGGCACGGTGAGGTCTGGCTGCAATGGGCATGGTGAGGTCTGGCTACAATGGACATTGTGAGGTCTGGCTGCAATGGGCACCCTGAGGTCTGGCTGCAATTGGCACAGTAAGGTCTGGCTGTAATGGGCACGGTGAGGTCTGGCTGCAATGGGCACAGTGAGGTCTGGCTGCAATGGGCACATTGAGGTCTGGCTGTAATGGGCACGTTGAGGTCTGGCTGCAATGGGCACCGTGAGGTCTGGCTGCAATGGGCACCGTGAGGTCTGGCTGCAATGGGCACCGTGAGGTTTGGCTGCAATGGGCACAGTGAGGTCTGGCAGCAATGTGCACTGTGAGGTCTGGCTGCAATGGGCACTGTGAGGTCTGGCTGCAATGGGCACAGTGAGGTCTGGCTGTAATGGGCACGGTGAGGTCTGGCTGCAATGGGCACAGTGAGGTCTGGCTGCAATGGGCACCGTGAGGTCTGACTGCAATGGGCACCGTGAGGTCTGGCTGGAATCAGACACTGAGTTCTGGCTGCAATGGGCACAGTGAGGCGTGCAAATGGGCATTGTTGACCCTCTTTTCCACTTGCAGTACCTGCTGCATTCTCACCCTAGGCTTATTCGAGTCATTACTTTTTCCCATTTTTTTTTGGTAAAAGTAGGTACCTCGGCTTATATTCGGGTCGGCTTATACTCGAGTATATACGGTAGTTAGTGATTATAAAGGACTCTTATCTGGCTTGCTGCAGCTTCTAATGCACATTGTGAGAAGCTCACAGTGTGCAGTGAAATCAGAGTAAGCCATTTTAGTCCAGAAGAGGAACCTGTACAACTGCACAAGACTGGAGGCTGGAGGTCGGCTTTAAACCCTAACAAGGGCCGATCCTAGGCAGGGTGCACAGGATGCTTTGCACCCAGGCGCCTGCCGAGGTGAGGGCGCCGAAGTGGCAGAGTTTTCCCCTCCCTCCTTCTCTCTTGTTTGTGTCAGTCCAGAACTAGTGTTCTGAGCATAGGTGTGTGTCCGTCCAGAACTCATGTGTCTCTGACCATCTCCTGTACTATGTCTGCAGTCTCTGACCATCTCCTTTACTATGTCTTCAGTCTCTGACCGTCTCCTGTACTATGTCTGCAGTCTCTGACTATCTCCTTTACTATGTCTTCAGTCTCTGACCGTCTCCTGTACTATGTCTGCAGTCTCTGACCAACTCCTTTACTATGTCTTCAGTCTCTGACCATCTCCTGTACCATGTCTGCAGCCTCTGACCATCTACTGTACTACGTCTGCAGTCTCTGACCATCTCCTTTACTATGTCTTCAGTCTCTGACCATCTCCTGTACAATGTCTGCAGTCTCTGACCATCTCCTGTACTACGTCTGCAGTCTCTGACCATCTCCTTTACTATGTCTTCAGTCTCTGACTATCTCCTGTACTATGTCTGCAGTCTCTGACCGTCTACTGTACAATATCTGCAGTCTCTGACCATCTCCTGTACAATGTCTGCAGTCTCTGACCATCTCCTGTAAGCACTAGGTGACAACACTGGAGCACATTTAGGGGACAAGGGCAGAGCGTTATCACCCCACAATAGGAAGCACCTATTGTATATCTCAGCAACAAAAAGAATTGATCCTGTTTCTCTCTTTCCTGAGATTTACTGTTTGATGTGTTACAATGTGTCTTCATAATTGTCTGAGGCCACGTACACACGACCGAGAACCTCGTCGGGCTAAACTCATCATTCTGCCCGACGAGGTTCTCGGCCGGCCGTCGAGTTCGTCGACCAGGCTGTCGAAAAAGGCGTCGAGCCATTAGTTCCGATGGCCCATCAAGCAAATAAGAGAACCTGCTCTCTATTTTGGCTCGACGAGCTTCCCGACGGGACGCTCGACGAAAGTGTACACACGATCGAGCTTCTCGGCAGAATATGGATCCCTGCGAGCTTCTCGCTGGATTCTGCCGAGAAACTTGGTCGTGTGTACGGGGCCTGACATGTTGCTGTGTGCTGGAAGTATGCAGAGAATGACGAATCTTCAAGCCTAACAACCAAATACGGCCTGAATGTATAATAGATTCACTTCTCTCCCAGTAACACTCTCTGGATGGGTATAGCTGATAAAATTGCTCCCTACAATTTACTTGCCTCTACAATGAAAATTCTTCACATGCCGGACAGCGCTCATTTACACCACTGATTCTTCAGTACAATTTTTAACCACTTAAAGACCAGGTTATTTTCTGACATTTGTTGTTTATAATAAAAATATATTATAATATAAATATATTATAATAAAAATATATTATTTTTAGCAGAGACCCTAGAGAATGAAATGGTGGTCGTTGCAATTTTTTATGTCATACGGTTTTTGCGCAGGGTTTTTTTTAAACTTAATTTTTGGTGAAATAAATATACTTTGACCACTTTGTATCCGGGCCAATTCTGACACTTCACTCCTACATGTAAACATCAACTTTTCATTGTGGTTATTCAACCGCTATTTATTTTGGAAAAAAAATAACTTTCATAGATAAAAAAATATATATATATTAAAGTTAGCCCAATTTTTTTGTATAATGTGAAAGATGATGTTACGCCGAGTAAATAGATACCTAGGGCCAGATTCTCAAAAGACATACGTCGGCGTTTCGTAGGAAACACCGTCGTATCTCTGTTTTTTTTCTGAGTATCTATGCGTGTGATTTCTAGAATCACTTACGCATAGATACAGTGAAGAATCGACAGGTGTAACACAATTACACCGTCGGATCGTAGATGTAATGACATCGCTGGCCGCTAGGTGGCCTTTACGATGATTTCTCATTTGCCTATGCAAATGAGCCTAATCCGACGATTCCCGAACGTTTTTACACCGCCCCGTCGTCGTTTACGTTGTTTCCGTAAGCGTAAACCTACCCCTGCTATATGAGGGGTAGGTTTACGAAGTTCCGTCGTTGCCATGTTAAGTATGGCGTTGGGTCAGCGTCGTCTTTTTCCGTCGGTTTCGTTGTTTTACTAAGTCGTTCGCGAATAGGGGTTTACGTAAACGACGCTCACGTCGGCTTAATTAATTTTTTCCGACGTGAGCTGGAGCATGCGCACTGGGCTATTATTGAGGCCGGCGCATGCGCAGTTCGATCGACGTGGGGGCGCGCTTAATTTAAATACGAGCCGCCCCCTTTGAATTACGCGGGGATACGCAGAGCCATTTACACTACGCCGCCGCAACTTTTGGAGCAAGTGCTTTGGGAATATGGCACTTGCTCTGTTAAATTGCGGCGGCGTAGTGTAAATGGCTTAAGCTACGCCAGCGACAATTGTACGAGAATCTGGCCCTTAATATGTGATGCTTTAAATTGCATTTGCTTGTGGAATGACCAGGGCCTTCTTTAAGGCAGGGCAAAAGGGGAAGCTGCCCTGGGCCCTGTCATTGTGGGGCCCAAAGCAGCTGCCTCTTACTTGCCAACTATCCCAGTTTAAATTCCCTTGTCCCTTGAAGTTTTAGTCCTTTGCTGTGTCCTGATATCTCAGTGTGAAATGCTGCTACTAATGCTGCCCAGCTCTGCCCTATTATTGTGTACAGATGACTCACCTGCAGACCCTGTGTTTACATGTAAATAACCGTCATTCATATGTAAATAACGGGAGCATTCATATGTATATAGCGACAGCATGCATGTGTAAATAACTAAAGCCGGCGGCATTCATATGTAAATAGTGGTGGCATTCAAATGTATATCATGCTCCTCTGCAGTAAAGAGAGGATGTGCTGTAACCTCTAGCAACCAATCAGTGAGCAGTATTACTGTACAGTAACCTCTAGCAACCAGTGAGCAGTATTGCTGTACAGTAATCTCTAGCAACCAATCAGTGAGCAGTATTGCTGTACAGTAATCTCTAGCAACCAATCAACAAGAAGAAATCGTGTTCTGTGACATCTAGCAACTAATCAGTGAGCCGTAATGATATGCTGTAACCTGTGGCAACCAATCTCAATCACTGCCTGATCTGATACAGTAAACTGATTTTAAGTCTAGCTGATATTTATTGTATGTCTCAGAGCAGGTGGAGAGAAAAATTGCATGGGGGGAGGCCCAAGAATTTTTTTTGCCCAGGGTCCAATCAACATTAAAGACGGCCCTGGGAATGGCGGCAAACCACAATGTTTATATCCTCCATAGGTAAATGGTGACAGGTTACCAGTTTAGAGTTGCACTGGAGGTCAGGTGCTAGAATTGTAGCTTTTGCTCTCGATCAATGTTTACATATGCGTGCGAGAGTAACGTATGCGTTCGCATTTGCATGTACACACGGTGGGATGGGAGGCGCGTTAAAATGTTTCTTTTATTTTTATTGCTTATTTTATACAAAATGTATATTTATTAATTTTTTACACTTTTTTTTATTAACTTTATTGCTATCACAACAGGCACCCCCTTTCCCTACAGTAAACCATTGCGCCTGGGTCAGCCGACCCTGTTGCCCACCCCTTGTCCCGGCCCTGCTCCGGGGGTTGCAGGAGAAGAGAGGGCGGGGCAATCGATGTCATCCTTGTTGAGGATGGCGGAAGTGGGAGGAGGTACCAATAAAAATCAGCACACACCCCCCCAAAAAACAGGCTTTGAGGGAGTGAGCAAACCAACAAGTCTTCCCTGGTGTTCTTACTCTCTTCTCTCTGCATCAAGCAACTAAGTCTCAGCATCAGCAGGCAGCCGCCTCACTCTGTTCGCACATAGTGTCAGAGGCGCAGCAGGCTACATTTGATGGGCGCTGGTAGGCTGCATTGATGGGCGCTGGTGAGGCTGCATTTGATGTGCGCTGCTGAGGCTGCATTGATGGGCGCTGGTAGGCTGCATTGATGGGCGCTGCTGAGGCTGCATTCTATGGGCGCTGGTGAGGCTGCATTTGATGGGCGCTGGTGAGGCTGCATTTGATAGGGGCTGCTGAGGCTGCATTGATGGGCACTGCTGAGGCTGCATTTGATGGGCGGTGCTGAGGCTGCATTTGATGGGCGCTGCTGAGGCTGCATTTGATAGGGGCTGCTGAGGCTGCATTGATGGGCACTGCTGAGGCTGCATTTGATGGGCGCTGCTGAGGCTGCATTTGATGGGCGCTGCTGAGGCTGCATTGATGGGCGCTGGTGGGCTGCATTTGATGGGCACTTCATTAAAAAGGTGGGGTGTTCATGGGCAGGGCAAAGGGGGTGAAGTCAGGGGTGTAGCCAGGGGGGTGGCAAAATGACGTCTCGCCTCGGGTGTCAAAAATCTTTGCACCAGCCCTGCTTACCTCCCTTGATGAGTGAGGCAGTGATTATTCTTCTTCATAAACCTGGCAAGTATGATCGTCTCCCTGATTCATAAAGGCCCATTTCATTGCTGACCTCAGATGTCATGCTCTTGGCTAAAGTCTTGGTCATGTGCTTTGCCAAAGTTATTTCCAAAATTATACATAGCGACCAGTCGCTTATTAGACGCTTATTTCTAAATTTACAGGTCCCCGTAGAAAACCCTTGAAACAGAGCAATACTGTCTCTTGACGCTGCCAAAGCTTTAAGGTGTCAAGTGGCAAGGGGCGGACTGACCATTGAGGCTCTAGGGCACTGTCAGAGGGCCCCATGCAACTAGGGGGCCCCATCAGGGTTGCCAGGCTCAATAAAACCAGGGACAGTATGAACAAATTCGTTTTTTTTACATCTGTTGCTGATATGTCCGAAACTGACATGCTTTTCATGTGAAAATCCTGAGATTTTAGCTGCCCTGCCTCTGCACTGCCTCCTGGCGTGGTGGCCATCTGTAAGCCCCGGGGGCCCCATAATCTTCTATTGCCTGGGGGCCCCATGAGATGTCAGTCCGCCCCTGCAAGTGGCCCTATTTTGGGAGGTATTGTGGTCCTTTGGCCTTGGCTCCCGCTTCATTAAATGGGTTAAATTGATATACTCAGCTCCTACAGCCAGGTTAAGAATTAATGGAGACATAACTACCGGTAATCCCTTTCCCCTTTTAGAGGTACCAGGCAGGGGTGCCTCCTGTCGCCCCTGCTGTTCGCCCTGGCACTGGGACCCTTGGCAGCACATATCAGATGCTCCACACAGATTATATAATTTGTGAGAGGACCTAGGGAGGATAAGGTCTCATTATATTCAGATGATACGTTACTGTATCTAGGCAATATTGAAGCTTTTCTGGTGAATGCAATATCCCTTATCAAACTGTTTGGCGCCCAATTTGAGAAAAATCGGTCTTACTCCCTCTGGATGGGTTGCAGGCTCAGCTGCTGGAATGTGCCGGTTACTGGGCAGGGTGCACAATTTAAATATCTGGGAGTCCAGGTCTCTCTGGACCCCTCCGAATAAGTGGAACTCAACTTGCTTCAATTGTTCTAACGATTGCAAGCTAAATGAAGGCATGGTGCAAACTCCCCTTACCAGTTATAGAGAGGGTCAACTTAAAGTGGTTGTAAACCCAAAAAAATATATATTTTTTTTTGATGTCACAATGTAGAGTATAAGATTTCCTATCATCTGTGCCCAGTCTTGCCACACAGAGTTAATCCAGATATGAGAAATCCTCTTTTATGTTCAGTGAAAATGAACTCCCTTCCAGATAAAACCCTGCCTAAAGCAAAAAGTCCGGAATCTCTCTTCTTGCTTTGAGTGAGAGGTTATTTACATATCTAGCTAGGACATGTTTATCATATGTTATGTTTTGTTTATCATAACATGAGGTGATATAACATCATAACACATCCTAGTAATATACAATGAACTTTGGATCACCTCTTGTTATGATAAACATGTCCAAGCTAGATTTGTAAATAACCTGTTACTGAAAGCAATAACAGAGAAACGGATTTAACCTAATTTGGCAGGTTTTAATCTGAAATTCTGTTAATTTGCACTGAACTTTAAAAGAGGATTACTCAGCGCTGGATTAACTCTGTGTGGCAAGACTGGGCACAGATGATAGGAAATCGTATACTCTACATTGTGACATTAAAAAAAAAATGTTTTTAATAGGTCCCTCATTGCTGGTTTGTACGCATTGACACTCTCTTCAGACGATAAGAGTGGCCAGGGTGTGTCTTTGCACACATCCAACAATAACACTCTCTGCTCTGCTCTCTGCTGCTCCCTCACCGTGCTGAACTTCCTCTCAAAATGATGTACAGGGGCGGAGGCTATAGCCGCATGTCAAAAACCAAAGTCAAATACGAGATTTAAAATTGTTACAAATAACCGCAATGTATTTAGAAAAGTACAAATCCATTCGAAGCAAGTTAGGCAGCACCATTGTGAGAGAGACACGGAAAATTACTAATCAACGAACCAAAAAAAGTTACGAATCAACGAAAAACAATGTACTCTACCTAAAGTACGAATTATAAATCAACTAAAAATAAGGCTTACATTAATACGAATCATTCTGATTCAACAAAAAATGACGCTTGTGAAAATACGAATTAGTCCGAACACGAAAAATCCTGCTTAGTAAAATTACGAATGATTACGTATCAACAGGAAGGAAAATAAACGAAACTAAACACATTTTTCTGTTGTGCACAAGTCTACTATATATTATACAGAACACTCTTGAAGCTTCACCGATGGGGGAGACAATCATTTTTGCCCTTTTTCCTTTTCAGTATTTTCTAATTATGTGCCCTATTTCTTTCATGTCTTCCTGAGATGACAAAAATGTTATGACATGTAGCCTGTTGGCTACTGGTATAGACCTCCGGATGGAGGAAAGTATTTTCCTTTTTATTCTTTTTGGTTCAAGTTGTTGTTTGTCATATTTTTTAGGGTTTTTTCCCTCTTCATGTATCAATGTACCTTTGTACTTTTGTTACATTCTCTAGGTGTGACAGTCTTTTCTCATAAGTTTGTCTTGATCTATTGCATTTTGTGCCTTTTGTGCATTTTGTGACCGACGACCGTGCAAAAGTCTGCCGCGAGCAGGTCGGAAGTCAGACGGACAAAAAGAGAACATATTCTCTATCTAAGGTCTGTCAGATTTCAGAAAAAAAAACATCTAATGAAGACTACACATGGTCGGACTTTTCAAGAAAAAAAGCCCTTCTGACTATTTGTCTCTGAAAGTCTGGCCGTGTTTTCGAGGCATTACAGGCCGTGACAGGCGAAGTTCTCCTACCCCTATGGGTCTCTTCTTCTGTATCCATCCCGTGGGGGACTTAAAGGGGTTGTAAAGACAAAAATATTTTCCTCTTAAATTAAAGTCTGACAGTAGCTGATAAAGTAAAAAGTAATGTTTTGCATTATAACTAGTTTGATACCTGTTGAAATCGAGCTGTTTATTCACCTCCGTCACTCCTGAATTGTTATTCTCACTGACTTCCTGGTTTGCAGTGAACATTTATTCTTGCTACATCACAGCCTAATGGAAACTACAGTTCCCATTAGGCTTAGCCTTCATGCCTGTGAGGGATAAGAGAGCATCTTCGCGCAGGGCTGTAGTCATAGGGAGGGGGTGAGAACATTCTGCTTTCCACCATGAAAAACAGCTCAGGTGCTGGTGGAAAGCAAGAAGGGGAGAGACAGGAAATGGCATTTTCAAACCTGGATTACTGTATTTTGGAGGTCAAAAGGAAAAACGAAGGAAGTGATATTTAAATGCTATAGCTTACAGCAATCAATTGATCTAATAAAAAAATTAACCTTTAGTGTTCCTTTAAGGCTGAACTGTGTCTTCTGTGGAACCACTAATGACTCCCCGGGCTCCCACGGGGGGGGGGGGGAACTCTCTCCAAATCGGACCACTGTCCTATTTATATCACACAGGCAAGGGGGCTGGACCTAGACTGGAAACTGCCAAAAAAGATCAGGAGACCAAGCAAAACATTAATCCCAACCCTCCCAGCTGGGACAGCATGCACAAACTGTTCCAACCTGCTTACAAGCACAAATGTCAGATTTTATTTCTGTTTGTGCCCCTGTTATTGAGATTCACCCTCTCTAATTATCCTGTTTACTGATATCATCAAAACTAAAAGTAATGAAAATTAACCACTTGCTTACTGGGCACATACACCCCCCTCCTGCCCAGGTGAAATTTCAGCTTCCGGCACTGCGTCGCTTTAACTGACAATTGCGCGGTCGTGCGACGTGGCTCCCAAACAAAATTGGTGTCCTTTTTTATTTTTTGCGCTATAAACAAAAAAGAGCGACACTTTTGAAGAAAAATACAATATTTTTTACTTGTTGCTAAATAAATATCCCAATTTAAAAATAAAACACATTTTTTTTCTCAGTTTAGGGTGATACATATTCTTCTACATATTTTTGGTAAAAAAAAAAATCGCAATAAGCGACTGGTTTGCGCAAAAGTTATAGTTATATTTTTTTACTAGAAATGGCGGCGATCTGCGATTTTTATTGGTACTGCGATGTTATGGCAGACACATCGGACACTTTTGACACATTTTTGGCGC
Source organism: Rana kukunoris (assembly GCA_029574335.1). NCBI lineage: Eukaryota > Metazoa > Chordata > Amphibia > Anura > Ranidae > Rana > Rana kukunoris. Next base: position 217,138 of record JAJQKJ010002647.1, read on the forward strand.
CATTCACATTTATACTGCGATCAGTGCTATAAATATGCACCAATTACAGTATAAATGTGACTGGCATTGAAGGGGTTAACACTAGGGGGTGAGGAAGGTGTTAAATGTGTATCTTAGGTGTGTTCTAACTGTGGGGGGAGTGACCGGTCTGTGTCCCTATGTACAAGGAACACAGATCGGGCTCCTCCTCTCCAGAGACAGGACGCTGTCTCTGTGTAAAACGGCAATTAGAGATGATCTATGAGATCATCTCTCATTCGCCCACAGATCGCATCGCAAACAGCCACTCTGACTGGCCGTTTGCCGCGATCTGTGATTGGCTGTGTCCAAGGGACACGGCCAACACAGGGCTTCCCCGCAGCGCACTCTACAGCGCGCGCTGGGAACGCCCAAAGGGGATGCCGTCAAAAGACGGCATGTTGGCTATTCAGACCCGCGCTGTTGCCGTCATTTGACGGTAGTGCGGGTCTGAAGTAGTTAAGTTGACACCAGAACTGTAATAAAGGGGAAATCTTCCAATGAGGAAACTAGTTCTGGTCACTCCCCAGGGTTCCTTCACTTTGGAGGGATCTTCTCTCACTTCTGGTTTTAGCTATGGGACAGGAAGTTAAGAGAAATCTCCCCTATGGAGCATAGATAGGAAAAAAACAACTGACAGGGGTTGTAACCATCTTTTACTCTATCCAACATGGAAACAAATTGCCTTTAGTTCTACTTTAATGTACGGAGACTGACATACCCATATGTGGTCTCACTTCTAATCAACTGGACCATGCACCGTAGTGTGATCACTGCAAATAAAGAGAAACATGAAAATATTCAGAACGATTATCAACAGTTACAGAATAATCATAATGCTATTGAATAGAAGGTTCTGCATCTAGGTTATGGTAATGGGTTTGACCCATCAGTGCTATAGTGAAGTAGGTAAGGGCCCCAGTGCAGAGTCTGGACCAAGGCTCCCTGATTACAATGCCCCCTAGTATGTTACCCCTTTAATGATTCTCCTGTGCCCTGTATTAAAAAAGGAGATAAAATATATCATACAGCCCCACAGTACACCTACATAACCCATTTTAAAGTCACATCCTGTACATGATGTCATTTTGTGCAAAACATTATAATACTATAGGAAAGCTGAAAAGGGTTCAACCAAATGAAACCAAATAATAATAATAATAATAATAATAAAAGAACTTGTAATGAAATGTTAGGAAATAATAGAAACGGGAGACACTAGAAAGCTACACCCTATAATTATATATATATATATATACAGTATATATGTACACACACACACATAAACACTGAAAGTCTTTAGCTGCCTTGTAAAGGGGATATCTTGGCTTCTGGTGTGTTGCTGTACTTAGGAAGGAGCTGTCTCAAGGTGAGCCTATTCTTATTTGTGCACTTTATAGAGGTGCCACAGCACTGTGGCTTTACAGTGTTTTTGTAAATGTATGCAACTAAAATCTTTGGGCCAGATTCACAGAGCCCTTACTCCGGTCTATCTCGCGTTAGACCGGAGTACTTTCAAATTACGCTCGTCGTTTCATTAGTCTGAAGCCTCAAACCATGAATCGACGGCTTCGGGCTTCAATCCGACTGGCTTACGTGTTCGTACGCCTTTGGATCTACGCTGCAATAATTTTGCGGCCGCTGGGTGGAGTTCCCGTCGTTTTCCGCGTCGAGGTATGCAAATGAGCATTTTCCGACGATCCACGAAGTTACGAGTGTTGTTCGCAATCTCTTACGGCATCTGTAGTCATCTTTTTGTCTCGTAAAATTATTCCACCTTTTATCTGGTCTAGTTTTAGGCAGCCCATGTTAAGTATGGCCGTCGTTCCCGCGTCAAATTTCAACGTCTTTTTAATTTTTTTTACGTAAGTCGGGTGGGAATAGGAATGTATGTAAACGACGCTATTTAAACAAAAAATGACGTGACAACGTTATTTCACGCAATGCATGGCGGGAAATTTCTGAACGGAGCATGCGCAGTTCGATCGCCGCGGGGACTCGCCTAATTTAAATGCTTTACACCCCCTAATCGCGTATTTAGATTCCGCCGCCAGAAATACACTACGCCGCCGTACCTTAAGGGGCGTAATCTACCTGAATTCGTCGTAGAGCCAGGTAAAATACGGCAGCGTAGTGTATCTCTGATACTCTGCGGCAATGTAATTGTACCTGAATCTGGCCCTTTGTTTTTAGCTTAAAGTTGTTGTAACTCAAAAAAAAAAAAAAAAGTGAGAGATCCTGTTCCCTTATAGCAGATTAAACAGCACAGGGCTTGAGCTGTCTAATCTGTCCCTTTCTAAGTTATAAAAGCCTGGTTGATCCTGCCAGTTCCTGTGTCCAATTGTGTGTGCTGACCACAGTAATTATGGCTACTGATCCATGATTACCGTGGTCAGGTTACCTGCCTCTTTTATCCCACTGCTCTCCTCTCTCCCTCCCTCCCTGCCTGTCTGCTCCTGTGTGTGTCTCTCCCCCACCATCTTCCTGCCGCTATAAGTAGCTGGCAGTAAAAGTAAAGAATGATTACAGTCAGCTCCTCTGTTATAGTAACCCTCCTACACTGTGTAAATATTTTTGAAAACCAAAGCCTGCAGATACCTTATTTGTGATCTTTTCTGGCTGGTCACAGTGGTCACGTGACCTCATCCTACTGACATCAGAGAGGATCTCAGCCCCTCCCTCTGTAGCCCGTAGATCGGAGAAGTAGAGCAGGTCATGTAATCAGCCATAAAAGATAAAAGATAAGTAATTTACAGGCATTGTTTTAAAAAACAAAAAACATTTACACAGTTAAGGAGAGATTAATAGAAGTGAGGACTTGGCTGTAATTTAAGTACCTTAGATTGGTTGACAGCCACAGTTAAGTTAGGTTTTCTTTTGCTGGCTGAATAAAAAATGATCTCAGTACCTCCTTCAGGGATGCCTGTCGCAAACCAAAGGTCAATCACAGTCTTCCCTTTTTTGCGCATTGGAAAATCTTACATATCCTGGAAGGGTTGAGTGACAAGGGTAGCCTCTGAACAAGCAAACATTATGCCGCGTACACACGATCAGAAATTCCAACAAGAAAAATCCGATGTGAGCTTTTGGTCAGAAATTCCGACTGTGTGTAGGCTCCAATTTTTCTGTCGGAATTTCCGCCAAGAAAAAGTTGAGAGCTGGTTTCCACAAGAAAAGTTCTTGGTGGAAATTCCGATCGTCTGTATGCAAACCTGATGCGCAAAAAAAACATGCATGCTCGAAATTATTTTTCTCGGCTCGTTGTAGTGTTGTACGTCACAGTGTTCTTGACGGTCGGAACTTGGTGTGACCGTGTGTATGCAAGACAAGTTTGAGCCAAGATTCCGTCAGAAAAAAATCCAAGGTTTTCTTGTCGGATTTTCCAATCGTGTGTACGCATTAAAGCATATCTGAACCCTATTAGAATCCCAAAAAATCTCCTGTTGATCTTGGTAGAAATTGTGTGAGCTTATAATGCCCTCTGCTCTCTGTTATCAGTTACATTAATCATAGTTAGTTCTGAGGACTATGAAACTTCACCCCTCTATGTTATGAACAAAAGGGTGAGGTCTTGTCATCCTATCTTGTTTTTGTTGTCCTGATACAGAACTGAACAAGTGCTGCCCCAGGAAGTAAGTTATTGGCAATACCAACAGGTGAAAATAAGAGAAAAAGATGGAAAAAACAAAACAAATGCAGCCATCATATCTTTTTACACTCCCTGAGACTGAATAGTGTATTCCTTATTATAGAATCGGCATTAAGGTATTTATATATCCCTATCATATCATCTCTCAAGCGTCTCTTCTCCAGTGAGAACAAGTTTAATGTTTGTAGTCATTCCTCATAGCTGAGGTCCTCCAGTCCCCTTATTAAAGCGGTAGTAAAGCCGCTGCTGTTTTTTTTCCTCATACCTGAAAAGCAAAAGCCATAATGAGCTAGTATGCACCGCATACTGGCTCATTATGAAATTCTTACCTTGGAACGAGGTTAGGGGAACTTACCTGATCCACGCCGAGGGAGATGTCATCTTTCCTCGACGTTTCTTCCGGGCATCACAGCTCCAGCGCTGTGATTGGCTGGGGCGGTGATGACGTCACTACCGCGCATGCGCGCGGGAGACTTCTGTCCCGGAAGGTCCGGTGGCTGCCAGGTCTTTAGCCGAAGATCCCCGCTGCGCATGCGCCGCTGCAGTCAGCGGCGCATTGGGAGGGGAATATCTCCTAAACCGTACAGGTTTAGGAGATATTCTTTATACTTACAGGTAAACCTTATTATAGGCTTACCTGTAAGTGAAAGTGGTAGTACAGAGTTTACTACCACTTTAATTTTGGTGCCCTTCTCTGGACTCTTTCCAGTTCCCGCACCTCCCACAGGAGAAACAGCAGCACACTGAGCTTGCCAGTGAATGGCTGTGCAGCGGGGATGTGTCAGGTCAGTGGAAAGATGTCCCCCAGCCTGCCTTTTTTGTAGGAATCTACTCATTTATGGCCACTCATTCAACAGGTTGTGTTAAAGGGGGTGACCCAGAAGTATAAAGAGTCTTTCTTATGCCTTGTACACACGAATTAAATTTCTTTTTTTTTTTTTTTATAAATCTCTTTAATAAAATTTTCTCATTTTCCATACAAAAATAAATCATACATATACATTATATTTGATTACCTTTACTTCAATAATATTAACATTAACTTTTTATATATCCAAAACATCCATACCATCCTTCCATCCCATACAACACAACACGTTCTGCTTTCGCCCTTCCCCACTCTCCCAATGGTGTGATTATTACCCCGGTTCCCCCCAGAGGCGTAACTAGAACCTTCAGGGCCCGGGTGGAAGAAACCATAAAGGGCCCTCCTGACCACGAGTCGGGGCGCACCCATGGTGGCAGAATGCCAGAGGTTGGTTGCAAGTGCGACCTTTGGGACCCTGGTAGTACCGACACTGGTGTCAGTATTTTTTTTTATTTGTTACCACTTTATTTTTATTTTATTTTATTTTTTTAGGAGCCTATTGGGGGGAGGTTGGGTGAGATATCATATGTAGATATTCCCCAGCACACCAAGGATCGTCAATTTCGTCCAAACATTTTTATATTCAAGAAAGCTCACATCACAAAACAATGTAGTGGAACTTTTCAGAGCCACACAGGACAAAGGGGTCCTACATGGCTCCGAAATGTTGTACTACATTGTTTTGTGATGTGAGCTTTTTTGAATAAAAAAAAAAATGTTTGGATGAAATTGATGATACTTCATGTGCTGCAGGTTCCAGTATCCAGCTAGCGGTCGCTACAGCATCCAGTACCTTAAGAGTGCATTCCAGGAATGTGGGTCCCAACTCCCTGGCGCGCCTTGCTGCCCAGGGTGGACTGACAACACCCAGGGCCTCCAGACCAAATAAAGCAAGGGCCCCCTGTCAGGCCCTGCCCATGACCCATTCCTGGCCCTATCATGACCCACCCCTGGCCCCGCCACTTCAATTTGTACGAAGTACTACCTTTTAGAAAAAAAATAAAACACTGTTTAACAACAGAGTCTAATGGGACCTGGAGGGGGGGTCTTTTTCTAACAGTGTCCCACGGACAGTCTGTTAGAAAGTGTCCCCTCCAGGCTCCATTAGAGACTACAACAGAGTCTAATGGGACCCCCTCTTTGTGCCATAACTCTCACCCCTGCCCCAATCTCTCACAAAGTGGAAATAAAATTGTAGCACTACGCTTACCTTAACTTTGGGTGCTGTAGCTGTGGCTGGCTCCCGCGTCCTCTGTGGCTGGCTGGCTCCCGCGTCCTCTGTGGCTGGCTGGCTCCCGCGTCCTCTGTGGCTGGCTGGCTCCCGCGTCCTCTGTGGCTGGCTGGCTCCCGCGTCCTCTGTGGCTGGCTGGCTCCCACGTCCTCTGTGGCTGGCTGGCTCCCACGTCCTCTGTGGCTGGCTAGCTGGCACCTCTTGGTGGCTGGCCGGCACCCTGCTGTGGCTGTCTGAATCCCTGGTGTGGGTGGGTCACCATGGGTGGATGACTGGCATCCTGCTGTGGATAGTCACAGTGGCTGATTTGCTCCTGTGGGTGGCTGGCTGGCTCCCTGCTGTGGGTGGGTCACCGTGGCTGGCTCCTGTGGGTGGTTGGCTGGCACCCTGTTGTGGCTGGCTGGTTTCCTGGTGTGGGTGGGTCACCGTGGGTGGCTGGCTGGCACCCTGGCCCTGCTGTGGGTGGGTCACCATGGGTGGCTGCCTGGCACCCTGCTGTTGGTGGCTGGCCTGGCTCTCTGCTGTGGGTCAGTGCGTGGGTCGGTGGCTGGCTGAATTGGTGCAGCCTGCTGTGGCCGACTGGCCTGGCTCGCTGCTGTGGGCCAGTGGGTGGCTGGCTGGCACAGTGCAACCTGCTGTTGGTGGCTGGCCTGGCTTCCTGCTGCGGGTCAGTGGCTGGCTTGCATGGTGCACCCTGCTGTGGGTGGGTGGCTGGCCTGGCTCCCGGCTTGCTGTGGGTCAGTGGGTGGGTGGCTGGCTGGCACAATGCACCCTGCTGCAGGTGGCTGGCCTGGCTCTCTGCTGTGGCTGACAGAGGTGGGTGGGCTGACAGAAGAGGGGTAGGGCTGACAGAAGGGGGGGTGGGGGCTGACAGAGGGGAGCTGACAAAGGTGGGGTGGGCTGACAGAAGGGAGCTGACAGAAGGGGAGAATGGGCTGACAGAGGGGAGCTGATAGAGGAGGGGTGGGCTGAGAGAGGGGGGCTGACACAGGGGAGCTGACAGAGGGAGGGGTGGGCTGACAGAGGTGGGCTGAGAGAGGGGGGCTGACACAGGGGAGCTGACAGAGGGAGGGGTGGGCTGAGAGAGGGGGGCTGACACAGGGGAGCTGACAGAGGGAGGGGTGGGCTGAGAGAGGGGGGCTGACACAGGGGAGCTGACAGAGGGAGAGGTGGGCTGACAGAGGGGAGCTGATAGAGGAAGGGTGGGCTGAGAGGGGGTGGGGGCTGACAAGAGGGGAGCTGACAGGGGGGTGGGCTGACAGAGGGAAGCTGATAAAGGAGGGGTGGGCTGTGGGCTGAGAGAAGAGGAGTGGGCTGAGAGTGGGTGGGGGCTGACAGAGAGGGGTGGGAGAGAAGGTGGAGTTAGTGGTCAAGAGTCCTTTTTTGATATATGGCACCTCATCCCTAAAAAGGCATTAAAAAGGTGTGGAGGGGAGGGGGGATTATAGCGGTGCCTAGGAAAAGAAGTTATAAGTAGAAACCAAAGAAGACTGCATCAGTATTCAGTACAAAAGATTTTTTATTTTAAATATTTAAATTACTTAATAAGTTAGTACACACAAAAAGGAAAACCATAAGAAAACAAATATAATAAAACCACAGTTGGGAGTACTCGTTGGGATATATGGTAAGTGATCCAGACAACCCTACTAGTTTTGCCAGGTATGGCTTCTTCAGGGGATTTTATAGCCGGATCGTTCCAGTTATGAGAACTCTAGTACAGAGAGATTTTTAAATTAGAGCATATATTTCAATGGATACAAAAACAAAACACAGCAAAAAAATGGTTCACATTAACATCATTGTGGAAGGTGTGACTAGGGTCCGCGGCGGGACGCAAACAGGCCAGGTACCCCACCGAACCCAACAGGTGTAACAGGAATACAGGGGAAGGATAAATTAGTGGCTGGCCTGACTGATTATTCGCAGGTGTGAGAGAGAGGGGTGGGCTGACATAGGGGAGCTGATAGAGGAGGGGAGGGGTGGGCTGTTGGCTGACAGAGGAGGGGTGGGCTGACAGAAGGGAGGCGGGCTGACAGAGGGGGGGGCAGGCTGAAAGAGGGGAGCTGACAAGGGGGGTGGGCTGACAGAGGGGAGCTGATAGAGGAGGGGTGGGCTGAGAGGGGGTGGGGGCTGACAGAGGGGAGCTGATAGAGGAGGGGTGGGCTGACAGAGGGGAGCTGATAGAGGAGGGGTGGGCTGAGAGGGGGTGGGGGCTGACAGAGGGGAGCTGATAGAGGAGGGGTGGGCTGAGAGGGGGTGGGGGCTGACAGAGGGGAGCTGATAGAGGAGGGGTGGGCTGAGAGGGGGTGGGGGCTGACAGAGGGGAGCTGATAGAGGAGGGGTGGGCTGACAGAGGGGAGCTGATAGAGGAGGGGTGGGCTGAGAGGGGGTGGGGGCTGACAGAGGGGAGCTGATAGAGGAGGGGTGGGCTGAGAGGGGGTGGGGGCTGACAGAGGGGAGCTGATAGAGGAGGGGTGGGCTGAGAGGGGGTGGGGGCTGACAGAGGGGGGGTGGGCTGCAGTGGCGGCTGGTGAAGTTTTAGGATGGGGGGGCGCAAGACCCCGCCCCTCCACATTTGGCCCCTCCCATTGAGCATAAGCCACACCCATCATAGAATCCACACACTCTGTCACCTGTATACCACTTGCTTCCACTCATAGTGTCAGGAGTATACAGCTCAGCATCACAGCACAGAGTATATAGCCCCAGCATCACAAATCATGGTATATAACGCAGCCTTACAGATCGGCGCAAACAAACTAAAAAATTACACTGTTAGTAATTACCAGAGACTGCAGACATACTGCACAAGATTACCAGAGACTGTGGACATACTGCATGAGATTACCAGAGACTGTGGACATACTGCATGAGATTACCAGAGACTGTGGACATACTGCACAAGATTACCAGAGACTGCGGACATACTGCACGAGATTACCAGAGACTGCGGACATACTGCATGAGATTACCAGAGACTGCGGACATACTGCATGAGATTACCAGAGACTGCGGACATACTGCACGAGATTACCAGAGACTGCGGACATACTGCACAAGATTACCAGAGACTGTGGACATACTGCACAAGATTACCAGAGACTGCGGACATACTGCACGAGATTACCAGAGACTGCGGACAGTGAGGAATGTACACCCCCAGCACTGTACTCTGTGTATGGGATAGATACATTACACCCCCCCCAGCACTGTACTCTGTCTATGGGATGGATACATTACACCCCCCCAGCACTGTACTCTGTCTATGGGATGGATACATTCCCCCCCCCAGCACTGTACTCTGTGTATGGTATGGATACATTACACCCCCCCCCCCCAACACTGTACTCTGTGTATGGGATGGATACATTCCCCCCCCCAGCACTGTACTCTGTGTATGGGATGGATACATTACACCCCTCCCCCAGCACTGTACTCTGTGTATGGGATGGATGCATTACACCCCCCCCCCCAGCACTGTACTCTGTGTATGGGATGGATGCATTACACCCCCCAGCACTGTACTCTGTATGGGATGGATACATTACACCCCCCCAGCACTGTACTCTGTGTATGGGATGGATACATTCCCCCCCCCCAGCACTGTACTCTGTGTATGGGATGGATACATTACACCCCCCAGCACTGTACTCTGTGTATGGGATGTCAGAGAAGTGATCTCTCGCTGGTTACATTGTAATCTATGATTTGTATATGGAGGAGAACGTACGCAGGATCTCACTTTTGGTGGAGTGGTGGATCATTCGGGTGTATGGAGTCCGGGGTAGTGGACTGAGAGAGTGGGTAGTGGACAGAGAGAGGGGCTGAGAGAGAGGGTAGTGGACAGAGAGAGGGGCTGAGAGAGAGATGAGTCTGACTGGCATCTTTTGGTACATTACGTTACGTACATTATTATGTAAGCATCAGAGGCTGCACAGAGGCCCCCCATTACATCAGAGGCTGCACAGAGGCTCCCCCATTACATCAGAGGCTGCATAGAGGCCCCTTATTACATCAGAGGCTCCCCCATTACAACAGAGGCCCCCCATCACATTAGAGGCTGCACAGAGGCTCCCCCCATTACATCAGAGGCTGCACAGAGGCTCCCCCCATTACATCAGAGGCTCCCCCATTACATCAGAGGCTCCCCCCATTACATCAGAGGCTGCGCAGAGGCTCCCCCATTACAACAGAGGCCCCCTATTACATCAGAGGCTGCACAGAGGCTCCCCCATTACATCAAAGGCTGCACAGAGGCTCCCCCATTACATCAGAGGCCCCCCCATTACATCAGAGGCTGCACAGAGGCTCCCCCATTACAACAGAGGCCCCCCATTACATCAGAGGCTGCACAGAGGCTCCCCCATTACATCAGAGGCTGCACAGAGGCTCCCACCATTACATCAGAGGCTCTCCCCATTACATCAGAGGCTACACGGAGGCCCCCCCATTACATCAGAGGCTGCACGGAGGCCCCCCATTACATCAGAGGCTGCATGGAGGCCCCCCTATACATCAGAGGCTGCACGGAGCCCCCCCCCATTACATCAGAGGCTGCACAGAGGCTCCCCCATTACATCAGAGGCTGCATAGAGGCCCCTTATTACATCAGAGGCTCCCCCATTACAACAGAGGCCCCCCATTACATCAAAGGCTGCACAGAGGCTCCCCCCATTACATCAGAGGCTGCACAGAGGATCCCCCATTACAACAGAGGCCCCCATTACATCAGAGGCTGCACAGAGGCTCCCCCCATTACATCAGAGGCTGCACACAGGCTCCCCCCATTACATCAGAGGCTGCACGGAGGCTCCCCCATTACATCAGAGGATGCACGGAGGCTCCCCCCATTACATCAGAGGCTGCACGGAGGCTCCCCCATTACATCAGAGGATGCACGGAGGCTCCCCCCATTACATCAGAGGCTGCACGGAGGCTCCCCCCATTACATCAGAGGCTGCACGGAGGATCACCCCATTACATCAGATTCTGCACGGAGGCTCCCCCCATTACATCAGAGGCTGCACGGAGGCTCCCCCCATTACATCAGAGGCTGCACGGAGGCTCCCCCCATTACATCAGAGGCTGCACGGAGGCTCCCACCATTACATCAGAGGCTCCCCCCATTACATCAGAGGCTGCACGGAGGCTCCCACCATTACATCAGAGGCTGCACAGAGGCTCCCCCCCATTACATCAGAGGCTGCACGGAGGCTCCCCCCCATTACAACAGAGGCTGCACGGAGGCTCCCACCATACATCAGAGGCTGCACGGAGGCTCCCCCCATTACATCAGAGGCTGCACGGAGGCTCCCACCATTACATCAGAGGCTGCACGGAGGCTCCCACCATTACATCAGAGGCTGTACGGAGGCTCCCCCCATTACATCAGAGGCTGCACGGAGGCTCCCACCATTACATCAGAGGCTGCACGGAGGCTCCCACCATTACAGAGGCTTCGGAGGCCCCCCCATTACATCAGAGGCTGCACGGAGGCTCCCACCATTACATCAGGAGGGCTCCCCCATTACATCAGAGGCTGCATGGAGGCTCCCCCATTACATCAGGGCTGCAGGAGGCTCCCCCCATTACATCAGAGGCTGCACGGAGGCTCAGCCCATTACATCAGAGGCTGCACGGAGGCTCCCCCCATTACATCAGAGGCTGCACGGAGGCTCCCCATTACATAAGAGGCTGTCACCAGATGCAGCGTGTCACTTGTCACCAATGCCTGTCACCAGATGTAGTTTGACATTTCTCACCATTGCCTGCCACCAGATTCAGTTTGTCATTTGTCACTTTTGCCTGTCACCAGATGCAGCCTGTGACTCATAGCCTGGCCCTCTCTCCCTCCCCTTCAGGCATGCTGGGGGCAGCAGTTTCCTCCCCCCCCCTTCCTTAGAATTGATTGCAATTGAGCCTTCCAGTTATTGGGACTCCATCTCCCAAAATCGTCTTTTCCCTCTTTTGTTTTTTTTTCCCCTAGCAGCTGGGAGGAAAAGGAGGAAGAAACTTGCAGCAGCATGAGAGAGGAGAGGGAGGAGAGAGAGGGGGGAAGAGCCCACGGCTGCTCACTTTACACACACACAGCTGCTCCGATCTCATGCTGTTGTATAGAAATCATCAGAAGAGTCCTCTTCTGATAGTGGTGCCTCGAGGTGACAGTGTCGCTCCTATCATTTGCTGAGGGGACATGCAGGGAGGAGGAGGAAGTTAAATCCTCTGCAATGAATGCTGTGGCACCGCCACTCTCTCCTTCTCTCCTGACGTCACTGGTTGCTAGACACAAAGCGGGCCATGCTAGCAACCAGTTTGTGCAGGGAACCAGAGACTCTTGAATCGGGTCTTGCCACTGCAGCCAGTGACAGCGGCACCGGCGATGCAGTACAAGCACGACACTGCACACTACATGGAGGGAGCCCCAGGTCCTCAGGCAGTCCATGTGAGCCGCTGTTGCCGCCCCTCTTAAAGTGCCGCCTGGGACAAATGGTATCACCGCAGGCAATTGTGGATGCAGGGGATGGAGCCGGTTCTACACTTACCTTCTGGCTAGTAGCGCCGCTCCTCCATGAAGCCCCACACGCGCTCCAGAATACCGGAAGTGATGCACTGCCCCCTGACCGCTCCTCCGGTCCACCTGCTGCTCCAATGCCATGACAGCTAGTAGGCATACTAGCAAATCACTGGAGAGTGGGTGTGTGTGCGGGCGCACAGCTTGCGCCCTGCACACGCCCTAAAAACGGGCAAATCAGCTTCCCAGCCTGCAATCAGCTGATTGCAGGCTGGGAAGCTTCCCATAGACCGCCGCATGTCCGGCGCCTGGTCACTCTTAAAGTGACATTTCGAAAAAAAAAATTTCACATTTTTTTTTTTTTTTTACAGCTTGGGGGGGCGGCGCCCGAGCGCCCTCTATGAGCGGGCCGCCACTGGTGGGCTGATAGAGGGGGGGTGGTCTGATAGAGGAGGAGTGGGCTGAGATAGGGTGGGGGCTGACAGAGGGGAGCTGATAGAGGAGGGGTGGGCTGTGGGCTGACAGAGGAGGTGGGGTGACAGAGAGGCAGAGAGGAGGTGGGTTGTCAGAGGAGGATGGCTAGGGGAGGGGCGCTGACAGATGAGACTGAGAAACACCCAGGCAGAGGCAGAGAGGCAGGACTCCAGCAAGCGGTCACGCTTCCGCCTCCGTCGATCCATTTGCAGGGCGCTCGCAAAATACTAATGCCCTTTGATTGGCCGAACAGGGTCATGTGCGGCCGCACGCTGTGGAATTCTAGGACTACAATTCCCAGAATTCCACAGCGTGCGGCCGCACATGACCCTGTTTGGCCAATCACAGGGTGTTTGTGTGGCCTGCCACCTTCTGTTCAAGTCCCAGAAGTGCATCAGGCTGATTTCATCAAAAAAAAAAAAAACGAGCGGTGGCGGGCCCCCCTGAATTGGTGGAACTACAGGGCCCAGTCGCACATGCGACTGCTGCGACTATGAAAATTCCGCCACTGGTTCCCCCTTTATCCTGACGCTGTTGTAGAGTTCTCTATCCAGTTTGCCCATACTCTCCTATATTTCTCCCCATATCCTCTATTGCAATATGTCTCTCTGTATAATATCAAATTACTGTTTACTAAGTTCTTCCACTGTGCTATTGAGGGGGCTTCTGTTTTTTTCCAGTTTAGCACTATTGCTTTCCTGGCATAGAACAGCAGCAGGCCTATCTGTGTTTTCTTTCTTTTGAGATAGCATTACCCCCTATTAATCCCAAGAGACAGATCTCCACTTCTTGTTCCAGCCTTACAGATGTTACTCTTTCTATCATTCTCAGAATCTCACTCCAAAATACTGCTATTTTAGGACAGAGCCAAAATATGTGCATGAAGTCTCCTGGAGCAACTACACACCTCCAGCAATTCTGAGAGTTAGTTGGTGAAATCTTATGCAACTTGTATGGTGTATAATGACTTCTATGTACAATTTTATATTGTATTAGTTTGTCCCGGAGGGATACAAGAATCTTCAGTGGAAATTTCCATACTTCCTCCCAGTTCCCTAAACCCGGGGCATCTCTTTTCCAATTCTCCCTTAATTTGCTCATATCATAAGGTGTGGTATTTATCAAGTATCCATAGAAATTTGACATTGTCCTCTTCCCGCCTTTTATCATTTGTTCTATATCTGATTCCATCAGTTGTGGAGTCCCCTCTGAGCCACCAAGGCATGATTAAGCTGCCTGTATCTAAACTCGTAGCTCTCGGGAATATTCCATAATTGTCTTATCTCCACATATGATAAAAACTTTCCCTCCCGTAACAACTGTGAGAGTTTCTTTACCCCATATTTATCCCAGGCTCCCGGAACCTGAACCAAGTCTAAATGTGGTAATTCCGGGTTCCTCCACAGGGGGGTATTTGGAGATAGATTATTATTTCCCCTCTCTCTTCCTATGACCATTTTCCATATTTTAACTGTTGTTCTCATTGCTGGCATTAAATCTCTCCTGGTTTTAATACCCCTATACAATAACCCCTGCAATGCTTCCACCGATTGGACCACTGTTGCTTCCAGCATCGTAGCTGTGTCATACCCATCCGAGTTTAACCATCTCCCTGCTGTCACTAACTGTGCCGCTGTATAGTATTTATGGAAGTCTGGGAAAGCTAATCCCCCCTGCCCTTCCGGTCTCATAAGTGTATTTAATTTAATTCTATCTGGTTTATTAGCCCATATGAATGCAGAGAGCATTCCATGTAGCTGTATAAAAAAGCTTTTTGGGAGCCACTGTGGAGAATTTCTGAAGGCGTATAAAAACGTTGGCAACACCTTCATTTTCACCAGGTTTATGCGTCCCAGTAGTGACAACGGCAGTGTTGCCCAGATCTTTATTCTCTTCCCGGGCTCCTGTACCTCCGGGTCTAAATTTAATTTTCGAAAATCTTCAATCTGTCTAGATATTTTGATGCCTAAGTATTTAAATTCCGATACCCATTTTAATAGCGTATTTGGAGCAGCGGTTTTTGGTGCTCCTTGATCTATCGGAAATAATATTGATTTACTCCAATTTACTTTGAGCCCTGTATATATCGAATATGTATTTAATAATTCTAGAGCCCCTTCCAGTGATGGACCTGCATCTCTCAAAAAAAGCAACATGTCATCGGCATACAGGGCTACCCTCTCCTCCAGCCCCCCTACCCGGAGTCCCTGAATATTGGGTGTGGTCCTGAGAGCCTCTGCCACTGGCTCTATTGCGATTGCAAAGAGCGTCGGAGAGAGAGGGCAGCCCTGCCTCGTGCCTCTATATAATTGAAAAAAGGATGACAGTTTCCCCCCTAATTTCACTGCGGACATTGGCCGTTCATATATTGTTTGTATCCATTTGATAAATATTAAAGGGAATCCCATCCTTCTAAGTATTTCCCAAAGAAACGGCCATTCCACCGTATCAAAGGCTTTCTCAATATCTAAAGAGGCCACTGTCCTTGATCCCTCATGTATATGATGTGTATGTATATTTGTATAAAGCCTCCGTAGGTTGATATCTGTTGTCCTTTGTGGCATAAATCCTGTTTGGTCCGGGTCTATTATGTTCCTAAGCAGTGGCTGTATTCTAGATGTTAGTATTTTTGTCAGTATTTTTAAATCTGTATTTAATAATGCAATTGGCCTATATGATGAGCATATCTTTGGATCTTTTGTTTCCTTATATATTAATGTTATGTGTGCCTCTCTCATAGAGTCCGGCAGGGCTCCCTGCCAGGGCCGGTACAAGGCAGGGGCGGGAGGGTCGAGTGCCCCTGGCGCTACCATTTCGGACAGGAGGGGGGCGCAATCAGCCGCGGCCGCCAGACCAGTTGAGTTTGTCTGTTACTGTCATAGATAGCGCGGGCAGTGGCAGCGGCAGTGGCACTTTACAAATCGTGTGCCGACTGGCTGCCGAGTACGCTCCTGCCTCCCTTTCCTCCTGTGTCGCTCCCCCCCCATGGAGGATTCAGATGGTGGATTCCAGCGGCGTGCGCCGTGTGACGTCACGCCGGAGGCAAGGTGAGAGAGGGAGGGCTCGTCTCATACTGTCGGCGCTTGCTGCAAGGAAGGACAAGTCACGAGGAGCCCTGCCTGCCTTCAGTGCCTAGTGCTACTGTAAAAGGTAAGAACATAATAAGCAAATAATTAAATGACTGTGTATTGGGGAGGGGGTTGGACTGAGGTGACCATAGTTTTTTTAATAAAAAATGGCATTTAAAAAAAGTATTTTTTTGTGTTATTTTGAGCCATGCTTGACGCTTGCCTTCTCTGACTAAAAAAAACCTCATTAATTGCAGCCTCCCTGTGCCACCAAACGCAGCCACTGTGCCATCACACGCAGCCACTGTGCGATCAATTGTCGCCACTCTGCCCATCAAACGCAGCCACTGTGCCCATAAAACGCAGCCACTGTGCCAATCACAGGCAGCCACTGTGCCCATCAAACGCAGCCACTGTGCCATCACACGCAGCCACTGTGCCCATCAAACGCAGCCACTGTGCCAATCACATGCAGCCACTGTGCCCATCACATGCAGCCACTGTGCCATAACACGCAGCCACTGTGCCATCAAACGCAGCCACTGTGCCTATCAAACGCAGCCACTGTGGCCAACACACGCAGCCACTGTGCCACCATCAATTTTCACCACTGTGCCCATCAAACGCAGCCACTGAGCCATCAATTGTCATCACTGTGCCCATCAAACGCAGCCACTGTGCCTATCAAACGCAGCCACTGTGGCCAACACACGCAGCCACGCAGCCACTGTGCCACCATCAATTTTCACCACTGTGCCCATCAAACGCAGCCACTGAGCCATCAATTGTCACCACTGTGCCCATAAAACGCAGCCACTGTGCCAATCACATGCAGCCACTGTGCCCATCAAACGCAGCCACTGTGCCATCACACGCAGCCACTGTGCCCATCAAACGCAGCCACTGTGCCAATCACATGCAGCCACTGTGCCCATCACATGCAGCCACTGTGCCATCACACGCAGCCACTGTGCCATCAAACGCAGCCACTGTGCCTATCAAACGCAGCCACTGTGGCCAACACACGCAGCCACTGTGCCACCATCAATTTTCACCACTGTGCCCATCAAACGCAGCCACTGAGCCATCAATTGTCATCACTGTGCCCATCAAACACAGCCACTGTGCCATCAATTGTCGCCACTGTGCCCATCAAACGCAGCCACTGTGCCATCAATTGTTATCACTCTGCCCATCAAATGCAGCCACTGCCAATCACACGCAGCCACTGTGCCCATCAAACGCAGCCACTGTGTCAACACACGCAGCCACTGTAACCATCATTGTGCTGCCAGTTTGCCCCATCAATTGCCACCAGTGTGCTGCCAGTGTGCCCATCAATTGCCGCCAGTGTGCCCATCAATTGCCACTAGTGTGCCCATCAATTGTCGCCAGTTTGCTGCCAGTGTGCCTATCAATTGCCGCCAGTGTGCCCATCACACTGGGGGGGGGCGCAGTTTGCCATCTTCGCCCTGGGTACCAAATGGCCTTGTCCCAGCACTGCTCCCTGCATTAGCCCGCTTGTGAATACTTCTGCTAGTTTGGGGGCTATTAATACTCCATATCTCTTATAGAATTCCACAGGAATTCCATCTGGGCCTGGTGCCTTTCCTCCCGAGGATGTTCGTATTATCTCTATAATCTCCTCCACCCCTATAGGCCTGACCAGTTCTCTCCTCTCCCCATCTGACAACCACCCCAAGGCAATCCGGTCCAGAAGGTCCGCCATATCCTCCGGGCAGGAGCCAGACGGGAGAGAGGAGGTATAGAGCTCACTATAATACTCTCTAAAGGTCTCCAGTATCTTTTTGGGTTCTTTTACTATCTGTCCATTTAAATCTTCAATCTCTGCTATAATTGTGGCTTGGTGTTCTTGTTGTGCCAGTCTAGCCAGGAATCTACCCCCCCTATCTCCCTGTTCAAAAATATTCTGTCTATTTTTATGCATTTCCAATCTTGTTATTTCTTCTATATGAAGATGAAGATTTCTGCATGCTGCCATCGTTTCATCGAAGTTGATGCTACTGGGATCCTGCCCATATCTCTCCCTTTGTATGTCAATCTGTGTTTTTAATTCCTGTTCCTTCTTCCTCTGTTTTTTATTAACTGTTGAAATATTTGATATATATTGCCCTCTTATATAGGCTTTAAACGCATCCCATACCATCCCTACCGAGGCTGATCCTGCGTTGTTTTCCCAGTATTCCCCCATTATTGATTCCATTTTCTCTCCTATTTCTGGGTGTTCTACCCAGTGTGGGGTTAGCCTCCACAATAATGCATTTTTAGAGGTTGGAATGCGTACTGACAGAAATAGGGGAGAATGATCTGACAAACCACTTGGTAGGTATTTGGCCTCCTCGATATCTGCTAACATCAAGGAATCCGTAAAATGCCAAGTCTATTCTAGAGGCCGTCTTGTAAGAGGTGGAAAAGCACGAGTATCCCCTTTCTCCTGGATTCTTCCATCGCCAAACTTCTGTTACCCCCATTTCTTGTGCTCAGTTATATAGTTCTGTTGAATGTTGTTTAGGGGGTTTTGGTCTGTCCAACTCTGGTGATAGGATAGCATTGAAATCTCCTATTAATATCAGTCTCGCTGGCATATACTGAATGGTGTTTTCCATTATTTCATTCAATACTGCCACCGAGAATGGAGGTGGAATATATATGGCAGCTGTTACATATCTCTGCTTACCTATCTTATAGACTAGAATGACATACTTTCTGTTTACATCTATATGGGCCTTCTCTATTTCTCCTATAAAAGATTTATTCACTAGGATCGACACCCCTCTAGCATACAAAGAATACGTGGAGTGGTATGTTTTCTGTATCCAAGGTTTTTTTAACGTAATAAATTTTTTCCCCAATAGGTGCGTCTCCTGTAGTACAACCAACTGGGGAGAAACTTTTTTTATATACTGAAACATTAATGCACGTTTATACTTTGAATTCAGTCCTCGAACATTCCAGGATAGTATCGAAAAACAGTTATCCTTCCCAGGCATGGTATCTAGTATATATGCAGGATTTATGCTTCCATTGTTCATTATGCAACATTATTCCTTTAGGAGATACCTCTTGGGTACCTAAATCACACCATTGACTTTCCCATTCCCTCTTCACTTCCACATTCATTCCCCCTCCCCCCACCCTCCCCACCCTACCCCTCCCCACTCCCTTCTCTTGTATCTTCCTCCATCCATTCCCGGATGGGAGTGGAGAGGAATTTCTTCTATCCCCTTTTTTACTGACCCAAATCTCTTTTATAGGTCTAGTATCTAACATACCCCACCCTCCCTTCTTACTACTTAAGAAAGGGAAGCACCTAACTCTCAAAACTCTCATTCACTTTATGGGCGCCTCTTCTCACTCACTGCGTATCCTTCCTACACATCTATATTTCTTCATATCATAAGACCTCCCCTCCCCAAAAAAAAAAAAAAGAGATATTCTTTATACTTACAGGTAAACCTTATTATAGGCTTACCTGTAAGTGAAAGTGGTAGTACAGAGTTTACTACCACTTTAATTTTGGTGCCCTTCTCTGGACTCTTTCCAGTTCCCGCACCTCCCACAGGAGAAACAGCAACAGACTGAGCTTGCCAGTGAATGGCTGTGCAGCGGGGATGTGTCAGGACAGTGGAAAGATGTCCCCCAGCCTGCCTTTTTTGTAGGAATCTACTCATTTATGGCCACTCATTCAACAGGTTGTGTTAAAGGGGGTGACCCAGAAGTATAAAGAGTCTTTCTTATGCCTTGTACACACGATTGAAATTTCTGATCGAAAAAAGTCAGACGGAATTTTTTCATCGGATATTCTCACCTAGTGTGGGCCCCATCTGACTTTTTTCCATCGGAGTTTAGAAATAGATTTATTTTTTATTTTTTTCCGATGGAAAAAGATCCTATCGGATATTCCGATCGTCTGTGTCGAACTCTGACGGAGAAAAAAACACGTATGCTCAGAATCAAGTCGACGCATGCTCGGAAGCATTGAACTTCATTTTTTCCTGCTCGTTGTAGTGTTTTACGTCACCGCGTTTTTGGACGGTCGGAATTTATTTGAAAAAAACAAGACCCTAAAAACAGGATGTGAATATGCTTCTCCCAAATTGTTTGCGTATAGTCATTTCACATAGCTAGTATAGGGACCAGTGCCAAGAGAAACCTAATTGATGGGTAAGAAAACCAAATGTGTTTATATATAGTCTCTTTCTACCACCAGCCAAAAGAACATCCGGCACATTTACTGGTTACGTCAGGAGGAATAGGTTGACTAAAAAGACGCTTATTGGGTCAGTACTCGGCATGAGAGGAATTGAAGGCATAATTATGTGGTGCACGCCATTCCAGGACATAGACATCCACGACTTCGGAAGCCAGTAAGAAAGCAAAAAGAAGACAACAAACATCGGACAAGACATCTTGTGAAAGCAGGTACTGTGTCTTATTATAAAATAGATTTTTGTATGGATTTGTAACAGATAAAGATCAGCTGGACAGATTAGGAAAGGACTGAAAAGACTTTTGTATAAAAAACAGATAAAGATCAACTATGGTCAACTTAGGAAAGGACTGTGTCAATTGGCCAGGTTGGGTTCCCAGTCAATGGCACTTTATGCCTCTTTATACTAGTAGAGACCTTTATTGAAAAGGGGTTTTCTATAGCTGGATTGTAACTGCATCCCCTATCACCACCTAAAGTATGTAGGTAGCTTTAGAGTACCTACCTTTAACTAACTAAGCCAGAGTGATGAGCGGTAATGTATAAATGACATGACTTAGGGACCTGCAGAATGCAGACGCTAAGGTTGTAAGTAGGTGCAGGAATCAGGTAGGTCAGTGTAGTGGTCAGTATAGGAATCAGGTAGGTCAGTGTAGTGGTCAGTGTAGGAATCAGGTAGGTCAGTGTAGTTTGCAATGTAGGAATCAGGTAGGTCAGTGTATGAAGGTAGGTCAGTGTATGAATCAGGTATGTCAGTGTAGTGGTCAGTATAGGAATCAGGTAGGTCAGTGTAGTTTTCAATGTAGGAATCAGGTAGGTCAGTGTATGAAGGTAGGTCAGTGTATGAATCAGGTATGTCAGTGTAGTGGTCAGTATAGGAATCAGGTAGGTCAGTGTAGTGGTCAGTGTAGGAATCAGGTAGGTCAGTGTAGTGGTCAGTATAGGAATCAGGTAGGTCAGTGTAGTGGTCAGTGTAGGAATCAGGTAGGTCAGTGTATGAATCAGGTATGTCAGTGTAGTGGTCAGTATAGGAATCAGGTAGGTCAGTGTAGTGGTCAGTGTAGGAATCAGGTAGGTCAGTGTAGTGGTCAGTATAGGAATCAGGTAGGTCAGTGTAGTGGTCAGTGTAGGAATCAGGTAGGTCAGTATATGAATCAGGTAGGTCAGTGTAGTGGTCAGTATAGGAATCAGGTAGGTCAGTGTAGTGGTCAGTGTAGGAATCAGGTAGGTCAGTGTAGTGGTCAGTGTAGGAATCAGGTAGGTCAGTGTAGTGGTCAGTGTAGGAATCAGGTAGGTCAGTGTAGTGGTCAGTGTAGGAATCAGGTAGGTCAGTGTAGTGGTCAGTGTAGGAATCAGGTAGGTCAGTGTAGTGGTCAGTGTAGGAATCAGGTAGATCAGCATAGTGATCAGTGTAGGAATCAGGTATGTCAGTGTAGGAATCAAGTTGGTCAGTACTACTGTACTAGTGGAAGGGAGAGCTAAAAGTTTGGCTACACTGGCTGCATATATAATTTGAGGAAATTATGCATATAAAATAGTTTACCAAAATATGTCCCCGGATTTCATTTGAAAAATCTGGTCACCTTATATTAACCACTTTAGCCCCGGGCCATATTGCTGTCCAATGACCAGAGCACTTTTTGTGATTCGGCACTGCGTCGCTTTAACTGACAATTGCGCGGTCGTGCGACGTGGCTCCCAAACAAAATTGCCGTCTTTTTTTCCCACAAATAGAGCTTTCTTTTGGTGGTATTTGATCATCTCTGCGGTTTTTATTTTTTGCGCTATAAACAAAAATAGAGCGACAATTTTGAAAAAAATGCAATATTTTTTACTTTTTGCTATAATAAATATCCTCCAAAAATATATAAAAAAACATTTTTTTCCCTCAGTTTAGGCCGATACGTATTCTTCTACATATTTTTTGTTAAAAAAAAATCGCAATAAGCGTTTATTGATTGGTTTGCGCAAAAGTTATAGCGTTTACAAAATAGGGGATCGTTTTATGGCATTTTTATTAATATTTTTTTTTTACTAGTAATGGCGGCGATCAGCATTTTTTTTCAGTACTGCGACATTATGGTGGGCACTTTTGACACATTTTTGGGGCCATTGGCATTTTTATAGCGATCAATGCTATACAAATGCATTGTATTACTATAAAAATGCCATTGGCAGTGAAGGGGTTAACACTAGGGGGCAGGGAAGGGGTTAAGTGTGTTCCTGGGTGTGTTCTAACTGTATTGGGGGGGTGGACTCACTAGGGGGAATCACTGATCTTCTGTTCATACATTGTATGAACAGGAGATCAGCGTTTCCCCCGCTGACAGGACCGGGAGCTATGTGTTTACACACAAAGCTCCCGGTCCCCGCTCTGTAACGAGCGATCGCGTGTGCCCGGCGGCGATCGTACCAGCCGGGCACGCGCGCAGGACTCGGGGGCAAGCGGGAAAGCGCGCGCCTCCTAGCGGCCGCTTTAGAGCGGACGTATAGCTACGGGCTCTCGCCCAGCAGTGCCACCGTCCCGCAGTAATATGACGGTGGGCGGTCGGCAAGTAGTTAAGAGCTATTGCCGTTGGCAGCTAATCAGGGTTTTGTGTACTGGCAACCCTTTTGCCTTATAACCCAAGAATGAGCATGCATGGGTGTCCGCCCCATAGGGCAGGGGGGGGTGAATTGACCCCCCCTGGAAAATCGAGAAGGTGTTGAAGAGTTTTGCGGCCACAGGCTGTCTGAGCAGTCCCGGGTTTGATGTTACACAGGCACAGTGAGCAGAGTGAAGCATTACTTTGCCCAGGGGCCCATGATGCTATTAAGATGGCCCTGACCCGTGGCACGCGCGACCCACGGCTGGGCACTTAACCACTTAAGGACCGCCTACTGCACATTTACGTCGGCAGAATGGCACAGCTGGGCACATCAACGTGTATATATACGTTGATTTTAGTACCCAGCCGTGGGTCGCGACCCGGTCCGAAGCTCCAGGACCGCGGGATTCGCGGACCCGATCGCCGCTGGAGTGCGGCGATCCGTCCCTGGATCGGAAGAACGGGAGAGCCGTGTGTACACACGGCTTCCCCGTGCTTCTCTGTGGCCGCAGCATCGATCGCGTCATCCCTGTAATAGGGGGACGATATCGATGACGTCACAACTACAGCCACACCCCCCTACAGTTGTAAACACACACATTAGGTCACACATCCCCTACAGCGCCACCTGTGGTTAACTCCCAAACTGCAACTGTCATTTCCACAGTAAACAATGCAATTTAAATGCATTTTTTGCTGTGCAAATGACAATTGTCCCAAAAATGTGTCAAAATTGTCCGAAGTGTCCGCCATATTGTCGCAGTCACGAAAAAAATCGCTGCTATTAGTAGTAAAAAAAAAATAATTAATAAAAATGCAATAAAACTATCCCTTATTTTGTAAACGCTATAAATTTTGCGAAAACCAACCGATAAATGCTTATTGCGATTTTTTTTACCAAAAATACGTAGAAGAATACGTATCGGCCTAAACTGAGGAAAACAATTTTTTTTTTATATATATTTTTGGGGGATATTTATTATAGCTAAAAGTAAAAAATATTGAATTTTTTTTAAAATTGTCGCTCTATTTTTGTTTATAGCGCAAAAAATAAAAACCGCAGAGGTGATCAAATACCACCAAAAGAAAGCTCTATTTGTGGGGAAAAAAGGACGCCAATTTTGTTTGGGAGCCACATCGCACGACCGCGCAATTGTCAGTTAAAACGAAGCAGTGCCGAATCGCAAAAAGGGGCAAGGTCCTTTACCTGCATTTTGGTCCGGGTCTTAAGTGGTTAAAGAGGACGTACAGGTACGTGCTTGTGCCTAGCCGTGCCATTCTGCCGACGTATAACTGCGTTAGGCGGTCCTTAAGTGGTTAATAAACAACACTTGGTTTTAGCAATCATATGATATTTGTTGATTTATTTTTAAATGATCTTATGATATGAATAGTGTCAAATGACAGGAGGAGGAGGAGACCTGCCAACAATTGCATAGGATTGCAGGAATTCAAAGCACTGTTTTTCTGATCTTAATCTAGCTGGTGAGTGGCTATTCAACCAAATTGGTGGTGGGACCCCGGGATGTGGAATCTTCACTATGGCACTTGCATGTTTTACTAAAAGACTAATGATTTGCACACTGCTTTACATGCTTTGTAATATATGTTTGAGAATCTATTTGTGTGGCAGGCGCAGCACTATGAAGTGCCTTTGTGCGCTGTGGCATTAGAAGAATTTTGATTTCTCTGATCTTTTAGTCCAAACAAGACTATCTGTTATGCCGCGTACACACGGTCGTTTTTTGCGATGAAAAAAAACGACGTTTTTTAAAACTTCATTTAAATTGATAGTGTGTGGGCAAAACTAAGTTTTTTGTCTTCAAAAAAACGACCAAAAAAAATTCCAACATGCTTGAATTTTTTGTGTCGTTTTTCAAAACGACGTTTTTTAACCCGCGAATGCCCAGAAGCTAGTTATGAAGCGAGCTTCAATGGAAAAGAGTGGTGAACGTAACCTCGCTTTTTGTGAAAAAACGATGGTGTGTATGCAAAATTGTCTTTGAAAAGTGACGTTTCAAAAACGTCGTTTTTTACTTCACAGAAAACGTCGTTTTTTTTCATCGCAAAAAACGACCGTGTGTACGCGGCATTACTCTATAATTCCTCTAGCGCCGTTCTATGGAAGCAGTAGGTTTAAAGAGCACACCAAACTCTTGAGATAACTTCTTAAGTAAAGCGGATCTCCACCCTAAAGTGAAGTTCCGCTGATCGGAACCCCCCCCCTCCGGTGTCACATTTGACACCTTTCAGGGGGGAGGGGGGTGCAGATACCTGTCTAAAGACAGGTGTTTGCACCCACTTCCGGCCCGCAGTCTTGGGCAAAAGACGGGTTTTTCCCGTTGTGTGCTGGGAACTCTCGACTCGTGCATGCGCCGTAGGGAACCGGGCAGTGAAGCCAGAGCGCTTCACTTCCTGGTTCCCTCACCGTGGATGGAGGGGGGAGCAGCAGAGAGACGAGCGAATGCTCGTCCTCTGCTGCGGACGTGGCTGGACTCCAGGACAGGTAAGTGTCCTAATATTAAAAGTCAGCAGTATTTGTAGCTGCTAGGTTTTAATATTTTTTTTAAGGGGCCACCAGCTTTAACTTCAGCTTCTTCATATATAAAACACTGACAATTTCACAGCAGGCAGTCTATGTGCACACATGTGTTGAATAAAGTATAACAAATGGTGGTTCAACTGTTCAATCTTGTCATTCTACATAAAATGGTAGATTTTCCAGACAGAATGAGTGTAATGCCGCGTACACACGGTCGTTTTTTGCGATGAAAAAAAAACGTTGTTTTTTAAAACGTCATTTAAATTGATCGTGTGTGGGCAAAACGTTGTTTTTTGTCCTAAAAAAAACGACCAAAAAAAAATTCCAACATGCTTTTTCAAAACGTTGTTTTTTTGTTTCACAAAAAGTCACCGGCCCAGATTCAGAGAGAATTGGATTCTCGTAGCGTATCAGAAATACACTACGCCGCCGTCTTTTAGCTGGCTCTACGTGGAATCCAGGTAGATTTTGTCCAGTAAACGACGGCGGCGTAGTGTATTTCTCCCGTCGCAATCCATCTACACGAGTAGAAGGATTTAAAATAGGCGTGTTCCCGCGGCGATCGAACTGCGCATGCTCCGTTCGCAAATTTCCCGCCGTGCATAGCGCAAAATCACGTCGTTACGTCATTCGTTGTTTGAGTAGCGTCGTTTACGGACATTTCTATTCCCGAACGAGTTACGTAAAAAAAAAAAATAATAATTAAATTTAACGCGGGAACGACGGCCATACTTAACATGGTCTAACAGTACGTAAAAAAAAACAGACGTAAGCGATTGCGAAGACTGCTCGTATCTTCGTGGATCGCCGTAAAAACACATTTGCATATCCCGACGCATCAAAACGACGCAAACTCCTCCCAGCGGCCGCAAAAATATCGCAGCGTAGATCCGAAGGCTTACGAAGGCGTAAGCCTCTCGGATCGAAGCCCGAAGCCACCGTATCATGGTTTGAGTATTCAAACTAGTGATACGGCGCGCGAAATTTGAAATTACTCCTGTCTAACACCAGTTAGACAGGCGTAATTGCTTTATGAATCTGGGCCACCGTGTGTAGCAAAAACGTTGTTTAAAACGATGTTTTTCAACCCGCGCATGCCCAGAAGCTAGTTATGAAGCCAGCTTCAATGGAAAAGTGTGGTGAACGTAACCTCGTTTTTGGGAAAAAAACGATGGTGTGTATGCAACATCGTCTTTGAAAGTGACGTTTCAAAAACGTCGTTTTTTACTTCACAAAAAACGTCGTTTTTTTTAATCGCAAAAAACGACCGTGTGTACGCGGCATAAGGCTGGCTGTGATTGGCTAAGACTCCTGATGAGTCACAAAAACTTAACTCTGTGCTTTCTGGTTTCAATTCTGCCGTGTCTTGAGCTTACATTACTGTAGCACTGCCCCCGCAGGAGCTGCTGGTTATATTTTGGGTGGCACGTTACCTCTATGTTCTCGCTGTCCAGGGAAAGGAGAGTCTGAAGAATTTCAATGTCCACACAATGCACTTCTTTTTCTTGGATTTATTTGGGAGAACTTTAGAAGAAAAGAAGGATGAGGGGTGTACGGGTATTGAAGGGTTGGATAGTTCCCCTTTTCTAGTTTTCATTCATTTCTGACCACTCCAAGCATGGAACCAGATGCATGTCAGTGTGGTCAGTTTGCAAAGCACTGCAACTTCTGCTAAAATGTGAGATGTTGTGCTGACGCACACAGTGTTCTTTATCGCCAGTGGTCAGATTAGCTGCCAAGCCTCCTGCCCAGCACTAGTAACTTGATCACATTGGCTCACGGAAGCTCCTTCTGGAATGCTGCATCAGCCTAATGGAATTCATCGTACATTGCGTGTGTGACAAATAAATGCACCCCTCCATTACATGCCCCTCGCTATCTGGAAAAGGACATTACAGAATGCTTTGTGGTCATTTGACTACAAAATACAACTACTGAAAATGGTGCTTCACTGTGCTATTCTACGAACATTGTGCATGTGGTAAAGGAAAAATATTTGCTGTCATAACATTATTTGGTTAACGTGTGTTCACAGATGCCTTAACGTTTTTCCCCCTACAGTCTCATTCAGAACTGTGGCAGTCTCTACCTCTTCTCTGAAAAGTGATCCACAACTGTGAGAGAGCCATACATTTGGCTTGCGGTAGTGGTGCAGCCCCATTCACTTGAATGGGCTGCATATGGCAGCAGTATTGCCCACTTGAACAAGACACAAGTTTTAGGCAAAGCATTCCAGCTGCAGCATGTATAAGACCCTAGTGGTTGCAATATATCTCTTAAGTGGGTTACTTGGGGGGGTAGGTGGGTGTCTCCTGTTTGAATGAGGCCTGCAAGTTTTTTTTTTTGTTTTTTTTACAGCTATAAATAATTTGGATTTGTTTCTCAACAGGAATTCTGCCACTTTGCAGCCACATATTTGCAATGATCAAGCCTTTGCTCTTCATCCTGGTCTACACAAGCTACATTCACTACCAGATGCTTGGAAATTGTAGCAACACCCCGGTGCGTGAAAAGCGCAGTTTGCTGGATATGGTGGTGACTCTTTGGTGCTACAGAGAAAGACTTAAGATTCCCTTGTTGGCCATCAACCAATATGGGTGTTACTGTGGTGCTGGTGGCTCAGGGACGCCTGTCGATGATGCGGATCGATGCTGCCTGCTTCATGACTGTTGTTACCGCTATGCGAGGGTGAATCTGAAATGCCACAGCAAGGTTAAGTGGCAGTTATATCGCTTTTCCTGCCACCAATCAAAAACAGAATGCAAATCCTCTTCGCGCTGTGGTAGGATGGCATGTGAGTGCGACAAACAGTTTGCAGAATGTCTGACAAAGGCCAAGGGAGTAAAAAAATATTTCTTGTATAACAAGAAAGACCTGTGCATGGGTCCTCATGAAACTTGTCCACAGATGCCCCCAAATATGACATCTGTGTGGCCTTGGACGCAGAGCCCCACCAACCGGACAGAGGTGACCGGTGTGAACGAGACAGACAACGTCAAGAGTAGGAAGAAAAGATGGAAGAAGAGAAGCAAGACTGTGAAATGGAAGGATCCAAAGGGAACACCACTCTGGATATAAAGTCTGGGTGTCCATTAGTGCAGTGGTCATCAAGCCTGTCCTCGGGGCCCACTAACAGGCCAGGTTTGCAAGACAACTGACATGCAGCACAGGCAATATGATTTGCTGCTCAGTGATTGCAGTATTCTAGTCTGCATCTCCCCAAGGTAATACATAAAACCTGGCCTGTTAGTGGGCCCTGAGGACAGGGTCGATGACCACTGCATTAGTGAGTGGTACACTCAGAAATTTCTAACGCAAGACAAAGCAGGATGTATTACACAGTAAGATGTACCCTCTTGCTGCCAGGCCATAGGCTCCATTTCTAACCTCAAGTGGCCAAACAATTTTTGTAATTTTTCACATATTCCTTACAGAATATGTAAAATACGCTGTAAAACAGGGGTTCTAAATTAAAAAAGGAGGTTCAATCAAAATAAATCTCTTCCAGCAGAGGCTTGAATATAATGTATGTGCTATTAATCTTTGTATACATATGAAGTAAAAAAATAAACAATGTACACATTCCATTGCATTTTTATCATATTTATTATTAGTATTCGGTGTGCCCCCTCATCAGATCTCGTATTATAGTGCCCCCTTACATCAGTCTAGCCTTATGTCAGATAGACCCGCTTTATGTCCTTATGTCCACTTTGGAGTTCTGCCTTATATCAGGTGACCCTGTCCCCACCAGCATCCTGCCTTATGTCTGGCGACCCCATCAGAGACTTGCATTAGATCAGGTGCCCCCACCAGCATCCTGCCTTATGTCTGGCGTCCCCATCAGAGACTTGCATTAGATCAGGTGCCCCCACCAGCATCCTGCCTTATGTCTGGCGACCCCATCAGAGACTTGCATTACATCAGGTGCCCCCACCAGCATCCTGACTTATGTCTGGTGTCCCCATCAGAGACTTGCATTAGATCAGGTGCCCCCATCAGCATCCTGCCTTATGTCTGGTGTCCCCATCAGAGACTTGCATTACATCAGGTGCCCCCACCAGCATCCTGCCTTATGTCTGGCGTCCCCATCAGAGACTTGCATTACATCAGGTGCCCCCACCAGCATCCTGCCTTATGTCTGGCTTCCCCATCAGAGACTTGCATTACATCAGGTGCCCCCACCAGCATCCTGCCTTATGTCTGGCGTCCCCATCAGAGACTTGCATTACATCAGGTGCCCCCACCAGCATCCTGACTTATGTCTGGTGTCCCCATCAGAGACTTAGGCCTCGTACACACGATAGGTTAAACAGAGGACAACGATCTGGTGGACCGGTTTCATCGGTCAAAACCGATCGTGTGTGGGCCCCATAGGTTATTTAATCATCGGTTAAAAAAAAGCCAACTTCCTTTAAATTTTAACCGATGGATTCTTAACCGATAGGTCAAAACCGATCTTTAGTAGGCACGAACCATTGGTTAAAAATCAACGCATGCTCAGACTAAATTAAGGGACGGGAGTGCTCGTTCTGGTAAAACTCGCGTTCGTTTTGGAGATGGCACATTCTACATTTTTCAAATTAGTGCCTCGTTTATTGCAGCATATTTTTTCTTCGTTCTATTGCTAGAATAAAGGCGTTGTTTTGCTGATGGTATTTAGACAGAGTTCTCCCATACTGACTTTTAAATCTCCATTTATTCTGGTTCAAACAATTAAACATGTAGGGCAACCATTGAGCAATCTTTATAGACTTTGGAGCCCAAAGGTTCATTCCACCATGATAAACATCAAAATCAATAACCTCTAATTGGGGTCACAAGGTGCTTCCTAAATCCCAGAAATCTGAAGCAGCAGTAGATGTCATATATAACCCCAAGCTGTGGTACTACAACAACAACCTCCATGTTCTGGCATATCGGCTTGAAGTCACAGATTCACTTTCTGGTCTTCCTTGCAGCCTTCCTTCCACGGCCCCTTGCAGGTGGTGAGAATGTGGCAGCGGGAGGAGGAGAAGGAGACTGGGCCGGGTCACTGAGTTGTGTGGTCTCAGTCAGCAGGCCCCTTCTTCCCCTCTGAATCACAGATGAAAAAAGATCCTCTGCCAGGTGCTCCTCCATATTTTGCAGCTGGTCAGCAAGGTACAGGGACAGTTCACACTGCTGCGTGGAGCAAAATCACATGCGATGTCTGTGCGATGCGATTTCAGACATACAGTTAGTATGGCTGAAATGCTATTGCATTCGTACTAAACTTGCACAGAACCCTTTTTTTGGTCCGCACCAGAATCGGACCGCATGGATGTTCACACCTATGGGATCCGATTCATGACCGGACTGAAAGTTCACTGTGCGAAATGCGAGCTGCCACTTGCAGAGTGGAGGATGTTAACTAAATTTAATTAGCGGGGGGTTGGTGCTTGTGACGCTCCTAATGTTAAAAGATAAATAAAAAGCGGGGGGTTGTGCCGAACAACTAATGTTAAAAAAAGTTAATAAGCAGGGGGGGGGTTATGTGTCGCTGCTGTCGCCGAACACGAATGTAAAAAAAAGTTGAGGGGTTTCTGCTGCTGCCGCGAACACCGAATGTTTACATAATTGATAAGCAGGTGGGGGGTTCCATTATTGTCGCTAAACTTTTCATGGATAAAAAGTTAATCAGGGGGGGGGGGGGGGGGTTGTGACGCTATTGTGGCCGCACTGTCAATGTACAAAAAATTTTGTCGCCAAACAAGCTGCTGAATAAGCTGTTGCAGCAAAAATCTTAATGTAAAAACTTTCTGTGGCCAATCTTAATGTACCAAATAGTTAATAAGCGGGGGGAGGGGGATGTGAGGGATTGGTTTGTTAAGTGGGGGCTGGGGGGGGGGCTAAATTCACCAAGCTTTAAAACTTTAAGGGGGGGTTGTATGCCACCAAACTTTGCCGCCAAACTCTTCATATAAGCAAACGGTATAATTACATTATCAGCAGAGGGGAATGCATGGCTAATCTTTACCTGTTCCACACAGGCGCTGGGTTCCTCCGCGCTGCAGTCAACCTCACTTCCTGTTCTTCGAGTGACGTCGGCACTAGCACAGAAAGCACCGCCCTATGGGGCGGTGAAATAAACTCTGTAATGTGTGCATCCGCCCGGCCACAATACAGTCCATTGCATCGGAAGCTGTGGCGCGATGGGCTGCGCCGCAAAGGCATTTTTTGGCTGCCAATTTAGCACCTTGTCTGCAATCACGTGATTGCACAGACGTACCGCTACCCATACTGCACAGTGCACATAAGGACCTTTTTTTTATTTTATTTTCTTAAAGGGACATGTTTAAATATTTTTTTTTTTGTTTATTTTATTTTTTTACTGACAGGGGCGTCTATGCTCGGGAGCCCCTTATGGGTGGGCAGCCACTGGTTTTCAGCATTCCCATTGAACATCTGAGAACTACATAACAACCCCTCTGTATGCAATGAAGTATAGGATATGAGGAGGTGTACATAGTCCAAGTCCGAAGAACAGCCTGAGGTGATAACTTTGCTCCTCCGTAGATACAGCACAGTGAATAAACATTGTCACCCTTGGGCAGGCAGTATCACAGGCAGGAACACAGGAACATAAAGAAAAATAGCTTAAAAAAATATATAAAACTAATGCAGCTACCATATCTGTTAATTGGTAAGCTGATAGATTTTTTTTTTTTTTAGGTTTTAGATATTCTTATCCTCTTGTTGTTGTTGTTGTTGAATTTCCTTTAGATTTACCTTCAACTATGTAGTACAAGGACTTGTCTGACTGCATAAAAATTGAAAGTGTTCAGGTTTGACCTAATTTTATTTGGTCTATATTTTGAAACAAAATAACGAAATAGAAGGTCAACTCATGTAGGGAGGCATGTGGTTGCCATCATCCCGTGATTAATGAAACATTTGAAAAAACCTCAGAAAGGGTTGGGATTGTGTAGGCAACAATAAGGAACTTCAAAATATATAAAAATTATACAAATGTATTACAATATATATATATATAAACATTACACAGTACATAAATACAAAAATATTATAAATAAATACAAAACAAATGATATATGATGTGAATACTGTCCGTCATAGAGTACCATAACCAGAGGTTTGATGGCAAGTTGGAACGGAGAACCGCTTCAACTTGCCATCAAACCTCTGTAATGTTTATTTATTTGTAATAAATTTGTATAATTTTTATATATTTTCAAGTTCCTTATTGTTGCCTACACAATCCCAACCCT
Source organism: Rana kukunoris (assembly GCA_029574335.1). NCBI lineage: Eukaryota > Metazoa > Chordata > Amphibia > Anura > Ranidae > Rana > Rana kukunoris. The sequence continues at coordinate 249,571 of JAJQKJ010002647.1, forward strand.
TTCTGAGGTTTTATCAAATGTTTCACAAAATAACCTCATATTTATTAACCGCTTGCCGACCAGCCGCCGCATTTTTACGGCGGCAGGTCAACTGGGCTGCGCGATACATCATCTCGCGAATCAGCCAATAGGGGCGCGTTCCCTGCTCGCCCCCGGTCCCGACTCGTGTGCCCGGCGGGCACCCGCGTTTGCCTGTTAGCGAGAACCGGGAGCTGTCAGGGGGAGAAATGCCTGATTGTCTGTTCTTTACAATGTATGAACAGCGATCAGTCATTTCCCCAAATCAGTCCCATTCCCCCCTTCAGTTAGAACACACCCAGTGAACATACTTAACCCCTTCCTCCCCCTCTAGTGTTAACCCATTCCCTGCTATTTTTGTAGTAATCAATGCATTTTTATAGCACTTATCGCTATAAAATTGCCAATGGTCCCTAAAATGTGTCAAAAGTGTCCGATGTGTCCGCCATAAGGTTGCAGTACCGATAAAAATCGCTGATCTCCGCTATAACTAGTAAAAAAAAAATATTAATAAAAATGACATAAAGCATTAAACGGTTATTGCGAAACAAAATTACGAAAAATATGTAGAAGAATACGTATTGGCCCAAACTGAGGAAAAAATAAAAAATGTTATATATTTTTGGGGGATATTTATTATAGCAAAAAGTAAAAAATATTATTTTTTTTTCAAAAATCTATTTTTGTTTATAGCGCAAAACCTAAAAACCGGGTTTGATCAAACAGAGGTGATCAAATACCACCAAAAAAAAGCTCTATTTATGGGGAAAAAAGGACGCCAATTTTGTTTGGGAGACACGTCGCATGACCGCGCAAATGTCAGTTAAAGCGACGCAGTGCCGAATCTCAAAAAGTGGCCAGGTCTTTAAGCTCCATAATGGTCCGGGGCTTAAGTGGTTAATAAACAACACTTGGTTTTAGCAATCATATGCTATTTGTTGATTTATTTTCAAATGATCTTATGATATGAATACTTTTGAGTGACAGGAGGAGGAGGAGACCTGCCAACAGTTGCATACGATTGCAGGAATTCAAAGCACTTTTTTGCTGATCTTAATCTAAAGAAAAGCAACATTAGCTGGTGAGTTGCTATTTAACCGAATTGGTGGTGGGACCCCGGGATGGGGAATCTTCACTATGGCACTTGCATGTTTTACTAAAACAATAGTGATTTGCACACTGCTTCACATGCTTTGTGATCCGCTTTGTAAGATATGTTTGAGAGTCTGTTTGCTTTTTAATACACAAACCCCCTGGTTTAGCAGTTTTATGCTATATATTGTTTTCATTATCCATGATATGAAGGCTGTCCCCTCAAAATATCTCAACACACAGCCATTAATGTCTAAACTGCTGGCAACACAAGTGAGTACACTCCTATGTAAAATCATCCAAATTGGGCCCATTTAGCCATTCTCTCTCCCTGGTGTCATGTGACTCGTTAGTGTTACCAAGTCTCAGGTGTAAATGGGGAGCAGGTGTGTTAAATGTGGTGTTAGCGCTCTCACTCTCTCATACTCGTCACTGGAAGTTCAACATGGCAAAGAACTCTCTGAGGATTTGAAAGAAAAACTTAAAGCGGAGCTCCAGCCACGGTAAAAAATTTTTTAAAGTCAGCAGCTACTAACAGTGTAGCTGCTGACTTTAAATAAAGACACTTACCTGTCCTAGGCGCCCGCGCTGATGGGCCCCCCGATGCCGGTCCCACGATCGCTCCGGGTCCCGCGCCGCCATTCACAATATGGGAAACAGGCAGTGAAGCCGTACGGCTTCACTGCCCGTTTCCTACTGCGCCTCCGCGAGTCTCACGCTGGCTTGTGAATGGGCGCGCTGCTCTCTGAGAACACACACAGTTCCCAGGAAGCAGCGCGCCCATTCACAAGGAGAAGGAGAAGAAGAAAACACACCGCGGATTAGGAAGAGGCAGATTACGGACTTCCGCATAGCAACAGCTATTTCGGGTGAGTATTTTTTTTTTCAGGTTTTTTTTTTTTTTTTTTTTCAAACAACATTGTAAAATGTTGTTATACTGGGTGGAGCTCCGCTTTAATTGTTTGCTGTCCCCTCAAAATAACTCAACACTCTAAACTGCTGGCAACAAAAGTGAGTACACCCCTAAGTGAAAATGTCCAAAGTGTCAATGTTTTGTGTGGCTGCCATTATTTTACAGCACTGACTTAACCCTCTTGGGCACGGTGTTCACCAGAGCTTCACAGGTTGCAGCTGGAGTCCTCTTCCATTCCTTCATGACGACATCACAGAGCTGGTGGATATTGTGCTCCTCCACCTTCCATTTCAGGATGCCCCACAGATGCTTAATAGGGTTTAGGTCTACAGACAAACTTGGCCAGTCCATCACCTTTACTCTCAACAGTAGTTTAGAATGCTTTTTTTGCAATCTTTGTTTAAGGGGTGGCAATGTTATGTGGTGAGTGGGTGTCCATTTGAATTGGTGAAGGGACGTGTTAATCTGCACTGAATGTATGTTTTATGCTGTTTATACAAAGAAGCACAGTGTAGAGAAAGGGCCAAGGGGGTACCACATCCATATAAACTGTAAATGGGAAAAGTAGGACTTTTGTGGGTGGACTTTAAAGGTACCAGAATGGAATTAACAAAAAGTGTTTTTATTTTTTATTCCTTTCTGGTACCTTTAACCACTTAATGACCCCTTCATGTCAATATACGTTGGCAGACTTGCGAGCGTGCCGCCGGCGGCATGCTCGTGATCTGGTCTGAAGCTCCGTGACTGTGCCCGTGGGACCCACGGACCCGATTGCCATCGGTGTCCCGCGATCAGTCACCGTTGCTGAAGAACGGAGAGAGGTGTGTGTGTGTGTGTGTGTGTTTAAACAAACCTTCCCCGTTCTTCACTGTGGCAATGTCAGTGATCGTCTGCTCCCCCTACAGTTAGAAACACATGAGGCCACACTTAACACCTTCAGCGCCCCCTAGTGGTTAACTCCTAAACTGCAATTGTCAATGGTCCCAAAAATCAGTGTCCATCCGTGCCCATCATCAATGCCACCACATCAGTGCCACCTCATCTGTGCCCATCAGTGCCGCCTTGTCAGTGCAATGTTTTATAACGGAAACCAAAAAAAGAAAGCTCTATTTGTGGGGAAAAAAAGGACACCAATTTTGTTTGGGAGCCACGTCGCACGACCACGCAATTGTCAGTTAAAGGCAAATCCACTTTGCACTACAAGTCTGAAGTGCAGTCGCTGTAGATCTGAAGGGTAAATCTAAAATGAGGGGAAACTCTACTGATTTTATCATCGGATCTACAGCAAAAGTACTTCCAAGTGCACTTTGCACTTGTAGTGCAAAGTGGATTTGCCCTTCGTGAATAACCCCCACAGTTTTCTTTATCTCCAGTCTCCAGATTAATGGCCAAACCTCCTGCCCAGCTGTAGTTACTTGATCATATTGGCTCACGGAAGCTCCTTCTGGAATGCTGCATCAGCCTTATAGAATGCAGGCAGCGTACATTGCGTGTGTGAAAAATAAATGCACTCCTTCATTACATGACCCTCACTATCTGGAAAAATGCCTTTACAGAATGCTTTGTGGTTATTTGACTTCAAAATACAACTACTGAAAAAGGTGCTTCACTGTGCTATTCTACGAACATTGTGCATGTGGTAAAGGAACAATATTTGCTGGCATAACATTATTTGGTTAACGTGTGTTCACAGGTGCCTTAAAGGGGTTGTAAAAGGGGGGGAAAATGTTTTCCTAAATAGCTTCCTTTACCTTAGTGCAGTCCTCCTTCACTTACCTCATCCTTCCATTTTGCTTTTAAATGTCCTTATTTCTTCTGAGAAATCCTCACTTCCTGTTCTTCTGTCTGTAACTCCACACAGTAATGTGAGGCTTTCTCCCTGGTGTGGAGAAAGCCTCTTGAGGGGGCGAGCAGGAGTGCCAGGAAATTCTACTTTGCAGATAAAGGAGCTGTGTGTTAGTGGGCGTCCTGACACTCCTGCTCGCCCCCTTAAGAGGCTTTCTACACACCAGGAAGAAAGCCTTGCATTACTGTGTGGAGTTAGACAGAAGAACAGGAAGTGAGGATTTCTCAGAAGAAATAAGGACATTTAAAAGCAAAATGGAAGGATAAGGTAATTGAAGGAGGACTGCACTAAGGTAAAGGAAGCTATTTAGAGGGGGGGGACATCTTTTACAACCCCCCTACAGGCTCATTCAGAACTGTAGAAGTCTCTACAGGCCCTTTCACACAAACGGACGAACGGTCCACGTTTCATAAGTCCGTTCACAGACTCACAATGCTTCCCTATGGGATCGCGTGCGTTAGCGGATTGAGCATCCGCTAACGTCCGCCTCCGTCAAGATCAAGACCCTATTTTTCTTCGTCTGGCGGATCGGATGAATACGGACACACGGTCCGTATTCATCCAATTCCCCATAGGGGAGAGCGGAGGAAAGACAGGGCGGTCTTTTTTTTTTTTCTTTTTTTTACAGCTATAAATAATTTGGATTTGTTTCTCAACAGGAATTCCCCACTTTGCAACATGTTTACAATTATCAAGCCTTTGCTCCTCATCCTGGTCTACACAAGCTACACCCACTACCAGATGCTTGGAAATTGTAGCAACACTCCGGTGCGTGAAAAGCGCAGTTTGCTGGATATGGTGGTGACTCTTTTGTGCTACAGAGAAAGACTTACGATTCCCTTGTTGGCCATCAACCAATATGGGTGTTACTGTGGTGCTGGTGGCTCAGGGACGCCTGTCGATGATGCGGATCGATGCTGCCTGCTTCATGACTGTTGTTACCGCTATGCGAGGGTGAATCTGCAATGCCACAGCAAGGTTAAGTGGCAGTTATATCGCTTTTCCTGCCACCAATCAAAAACAAAATGCAAATCTTTTTCGCTCTGTGGCAGGATGGCATGTGAGTGCGACAAACAGTTTGCAGAATGTCTGACAAAGGCCAAGGGAGTGAAAAAATATTTCTGGTATAACAAAGATCTGTGTATGGGTCCTTATGAAACCTGTCCACAGATGCCCCCAAATATGACATCTGTGTGGCCTTGGACGCAGAGCCCCACCAACCGGACAGAGGTCACCAGTGTGAACGAGACAGAAAACGTTAAGAGTAGGAAGTAATGATGGAAAAAGAGAATCAAGACTGTGAAATGGCAGGATCCAAAGGGAACACCACTCTGGATATAAAGTCTGGGTGTCCATTAGTGAGTTGTACACAGGAATTTCTAACGAAAGACAACGCAGGATGTATTACACAGTAAGATGTGCCCTCTTGCTGCCAGCCTATAGGCTCCATTTCTAAACTCAATTGGCCAAACTATTTTTGTAATTTTTCACATATACCTTACAGAATATGTAAAATACGCTGTAAAACAAATTAAAAAAGTAGGTCCAATCAAAATAAATCTCTTCCAGCAAAAGCTTGAATCTAATGTTTGTGCTATGACCCTTTGTATGCATATGAAGTAAAAATAAACAATGTACACATTCCATTGCATTTTTATCATATTTATTATTAGTATTCGTTGTGTGCCCCCTCATCAGATCTCGTATCATAGTGCCCCCTTACATCAGTCCAGCCTTGCGTCAGATAAACCCGATTTATGTCAAGTGTCCACTTTGGAGTTCCAGGTGACTGTGTCCCCACCAGCATCCTGCCTTACGTCTGGTGTCCCCATCAGAGACTTACTTTACATCAGGTGTCCCATCAGAGTCACACCTTAAATCAGGTGTGCCATCAGAGACCTGCCTTAATTTTTTTATTTATTTAAATATATTCTTGTTTTTTAATATATATTTTTTTAATTCTTATTTAAAGTGACCCATCACACCCTTTATTGCATAGGCATCTCTGTTTATAATCCCAGCATATTTCAGAGCCGGAATGAATAAACTCCTGTGCACATGCGTGGGTGTTGCGTCATTCTCCCCTGACCGATAAAGACAGCCAAAGACCCCCACATCCAGAACAAGCCAAAAAGAAAGCGTAGATGCTAGTGGGAGCAGGTACATTACTGTGCAAAAGTTTTTTAGGCAGGTGTGAAAAAATGTTTTGGATTAAAGCGGAGATCCACCCATTTAAAAGTCAGCAGCTACAAAAAAGTGTAGCTGCTGACTTTTAATAATCGGACACTCACCTGTCCACCGAGGTGGGAAGGAACGGCGCCTGGTTTGGTCCTCGGCGTTGCCATATAATGCGCATGTTCGACACGGTGACGTAATACGCCATTGTGTCATGTCCGTTTCCGGAACGATCACATGTGGAGACCACACCAGTGCCATGATGGAGACATTTACACCACTGACACACCTCTCTAGATTCAAGCCTGTGAATTCACCAGGTGAGATTGGAGAGTAAAGAAGGCCCCAGTGCCAAGCTTGTATCCTAACCAGAATTGTTGATTGGAATATTCATTTTGACCACAAAGATTGGGTTAGATTGGAACATTTATTCTCACCTATTCCTCTCTCTCAAATCCCTTGGATTAAAACCACTGATATTCCCTTGGCATGTAAACAACATCCTTTGATCCATCCAACTATCCTTACATTTCGTCGAGCTTGCAATAAACACAAGGTTTCCTCTCCGAATGGTCCAATGACTCCTATTACACTTAATCCTGGTTTTACACCAGGAATGCATGAAGATTTTTTACCTAAAAGTTGGCCCCATTCAAAAGTAAGGGCAGGACAGTTCTTCATTGGTGATGAGTTTATATCCCAATCCAAGTTGGCCGATAAATTGAAAGTGGAGTCATTTCCTTTTTGGACCTATGTTCAATTAAGGAATTTCTTCCTGAAACCTAACCCCAGACCAAATTGGTCGAGAGAAAAAAGTGACTTTGAAAAATGGTGTGAGAACGATGGACCTCTCAGGCACTTAGTCTCAGCTACATATTCTCTACTATTTTCCGATCAGACACCTAAAATTGATTGGGCTAATCAACTTTGGGAAAGAGATCTCTCGCTTGATTTGTCAGACACAGAATGGAGAAATATTTACAAATTTATTCACAAGGGATCTATTCATGTCCAAGCACAAGAAAATGCTTATAAGATTCTATCCAGGTGGTATATGACCCCCCTTAAATTACATAGGATTAATAAATCTGTATCTAAAATGTGCTGGAGATGCAATAGCGAGACGGGTTCCTTTTTGCACATTTGGTGGTCCTGCAAAGACATCCAACCATATTAGAAGAGGTCCACGAATATATATCCCATATAACTTCTCTCAATCTGGATTTCACCCCTACTCAATTTTTATTACATTATTCTCCCTCATTACCAAATGGCTACTACCGATCCTTGGCAATGCATCTGATCAATGCTGCCAGGATGTGTATTCCAACTAATTGGAAATCAACCAAACCCCCTTCAATAATTGACTGGTTTAACCGCACCATGAGAAACATGGAGATGGAGGAGTTGATACATCAGGCGAGAGATACTCAAAAAAGGTTCTTGGATATTTGGTCTGATTGGCTGAGTTTTATTTCATCTGATGAATACAAATCCATCACCTTGGGGGATTAACCTCCACTTTATTTAATTCTCTTGATCCATTTATATAACGGCAGACCCCTTCTCTTCATTCCTTCCCCATTTACTTTCCCTTAGTTATATTCAGAATGTTGTTATTTACTTTGTTTGTTTCAATATTCTGGTTTAACCTGCGGCCTGGATTCATGGAAAAATCATGAATCTAGACTGTATGCTCTTCGTTGATTTCTCTAATATATGCTCTAAATTGTTTGGTTCTCAACGTTTGATATGCTTACTTTATCCAAGCCATGTATTAAGATGTTACTTTACTGTTATCGTGTTTTTCTGACACTGCATTCTTCTGTTACATAACATGGCTGCGTCCGTGTTTCCATGTCTTTTTCACTGTATTATTTAAATTGTTCTTGTTTGAATTATTATTAATAAAAATCATTACAAAAAAAAAAAAAAGAAGGCCCCAGTGGACCCTGTGCCGGGTATAGCAACAAACGGAAAACAAAAAGCACAATAGAGCCACTCTTTAGGGCTACGAAAACCCCCAAATACAGTGGGGCAGATTCACAAAACAATTACGCCTGTCTAACTGGGGTTAGACAGGAGTAATTTCAAATTTCGCGCGGCGTATCACTAGTTTGAATCCTCAAACCATGATACGCCGGCTTCGGGCTTCGATCCGAGAGGCTTACGTCTTCGTAAGCCTTCGGATCTACGCTGCCATCTATTTGCGGCCGCTGGGAGGAGTTTGCGTCGTTTTGGTGCGTCGGGATATGCAAATGTGTTTTTACGGGGATTCACGAACATACGAGCGGGCGTCGCAATCGTTTTCGTCTATTTTTTTATACGTAATGTTAGAGCAGCTTTTTGCTGCTCTAACTTTACGTAGCCCATGTTAAGTATGGCCGTCGTTCCCGCTTCGAATTTAGTTAAAATTTTATTTTGTTTACGTAACTCGTCGGGACGTGGATCGCCCGTAAAGTACGCTACATAAACAACGAATGACGTCACAACGTGATTTCGCGCAATGCACGGCGGGAAATTTGCGAACGGAGCATGCGCAGATCGATCGCCGCGGGAACGCGCCTAATTTAAATGTTTCACGCCCCCTACTCGCGCAGATGGATTGCGACGGGAGAAATACACTACGCCGCCGTCGTTTACCGTAGAAAATCTACCTGAATTCCACGTAGAGCAAGGTAAAAAACGGCGGCGTAGTGTATTTCTGATACGCTACGATAATCCATTTCTCTGTGAATCTGCCCCAGTGTTTCTTGCCTAAATAGCAAATTAACAAAAATAACAGTAGTAATCAATTTATACAGGGTTATTAAAAAAAGCCATACAATGCCATAGAAGTGCCGTTGAGTGATTTCCAACAGTAAGGTCATGGGGGAACTAGATTCCGATATGATCAGAATCTTCCATTTGAAAGATCAATTATGATCTTTGTGTAGTCTTTTTTTTCACAAGAAAGATCTTTGTGTAGTCTAGTCTGTTTTACCTGAACTAAATCCTTTAATAAAAGTTCTATAACTTTCTGCTTCATTTAGACCAGGAGGTGTTGTAACGTTTAAATATCAAATACATCGCATTTTGCACTGTAACAGTATTTTGTTCCAATCACCTCCTCTGGGGGTAATGTGTATCCGGTCTAACACTGTGAAATTAACTTTTGGCATTCTGTATTTATGTCTCCTGGCTACATCCCGACCCAGAGGTAAATACAGATTGCCAATTTGCATACTATTCACATGTTTTCTAATACGTTGTCCTAATTCCTGTTGGGTCTTTCCTACATAGAAAGCGCCACATTGGCATTGCATTAAATAAACCGCTCCCTTGGTTTTACAATATGCAAATTGTTCACCATTGGGTAAATCTACTTGACTCATCTAATTAATCGCAGGGCAGCAGGAACATAATACACAAGGGAAAGTACCTTGTAATTTGTAGGGATCCTGTCTGGATTCTCCCTTATATTTACTTTGTATTAGGAGATCACCAACCATCATGAATGATGGATAAGTATCTGCCTGTATTTCTTAGCATTGATGACAACATTAATATTGACCAAATCTCCAACTCCAGTTGTAGAAATGCAGCCCCAAACTTGCAAGGAACCTCCACCATGCTTCCCTGCTTGTGTGCATAGAAACAAGGCTAAACTTCCTTTGCAGTCTTAAAAGCAATTATACCCCCACCCACCCCCCCCCCCCCGTCACATTCGACAGTCACTGCCACCCACCGAACGTGACTCATTCTAATGAATGGAGCAGCAGTTCAACAGCATGCAATGCATGTGACTACGATGCAGTAGTGTGACATTTAGTTGCTTAAATGAGGTGTGGTTGGGCCATATATCGCCTCCTCACTGCTTGTGAAATACTTCCTTAAAGTTATCCCAGTGTAAATTTATTTTCATAGGCTTGGCAGTGTAAACCATGTTTGCAGTAGTGTATTTAGGTTTTGTGCTGCCCTAGGCCTGACTTAACTCGTGCACCCCTGTAACGGTATGGCCCGTGGGACCCAGAGACTATTGAAGGATGTGGGGTACTCCTGTTTCAGCTTCACCAATGACTCTTGTGTCTAGGGTCATCCTATGTCCACTAGGGGCATAGGGTGACTGAGAAATTATATCTTGATTTACATGAGATGGGACAGTAATGATAATTCACAATGTATTGCAGGATATCTTGAAATATTACAGGTGGTTAATTGTGAACCCAACATGTCAATAGGACAGTGATTCATTCAATGTGGAGCATAGGTAATTAAGTCTGCTACTGTCATGTAAATTAACATTAGTTTGGCTTCTAAAGACCCGTTCATTATGTGATGCTAATTAACACTGAATTTCTATTGATGATAGATGTGGAATGTGAATTAGCACCCTCTGAAGGTCAGAACGATGACTTATGTTTACTAAAGGAATGTGTATTGAATAGCAGGCGAGATAAGCTGAAGTCATAAAGTCTGCCTTGTCAGCTATAGTAATTAACTCATGTAGATTCGGTGCTAGAAAGTCTACCCAACATGTGTATTGGAGGCTAGTACCCATTGTATTACGTTGTGGGTGGAGTGTGTCATTGTCCCTGATTACTGCTACATGCTTTTTGGTTGCTAACTGTATAAAAGCCTGAGTTTTACCATTAAAAGATTGATCCGTTTGGAACCAGAGACAGAGCTGTGTGTCTCGTCTTCTGGGGGAATGCTTATGGATCGTGTCTGCTGGATTGTGCAGTGTCGAGAAGCTGTCTTGGGTTGGTGGAATGGAATATCGTAAACGGCGTTAACCCCTGACCGTTACAACCCCTAATTTAAATATGACCTACCCCTTTTTGTCAAGGCTACACCCCATGCCGCCATGAAATTTTCGAGTGGGGACACTAGTTCTAATTCCCTTAATTTGCATGGATTTCCTTTTACTTCCTGTTTGGCTATGGGGCAGGAAGTGAAGGGAAATCTCTGCCATGGGACAGAGATGGTAAAAAATAAACTGACAGGGGCTATAACCCTCCCTTACTCTATCCAAAATGAAAATAAAAGTGTTGTCTATAGTTCTACTTTAAGCACAAATTTATGATAATTTTATGGAGAGGACTAAGAAGATATATACATGCCAATGGTGCAACAGAAACATATAGCACAGTGAGGAAGGTTGGTGGTCCAGGATGCTAGGACAGTCAAAATTAGAAGCAGCGCCTCTCAGCCCAGTTCGCTCGACAAGACTGGCGCTACACTAATAGTGTAGCGCAAGCCAGCAGGGACTCCTTCCATGCTGTCCCCCTGCAAAGTGCTGCCTTAGGCCTGGGCCTTGTTGGCCTAGGCCAGAATACAGCATTGCATGTTTGCGAACGAGCCCCAAGGGAGGCAGGGAGTCAAAGTCTTTCTACACTCATGCACGCATTGGAGACAGTTATTTGGAGCAAAAGCCTGTTGGTTTATCATTGTTTCAAGGGAGGAAACTAGCATAACCTAAAAAAACCTAGGTTAAATATGTAGACCCCATGCACATATTGTCCTGAGATCGCCAAATCGCTCGCCCATCGCTAACTACGCCCCCCGGCCAGCATAGGTCGCTTCTCCTTCTGGCCAATCAGGATTTAGGACTCCTGGCCAATCGGGTCTTAGGGCGCTTGGCCAATAGGGTCACTCTCACTCCAACACTTGTAACTTTATCTCACATGTGTATGAATACATGTGTTCGCCCTCCGCTGGACCTTTTATATTAGGTGTGTGCAGGGGTGTGTTTTACATTATTTTAATTATTTATACAATTATTTTTTTATTTTTTTATTCCAGAATCATTAGTCACAGGGGGGATTGGGGAACAGATTTACCCCCACGTTCCTCCTGTATACTCCAGGGAGGCTGTTTTCTGTAGCCCTGGGCTCCCCGATACCACGATAGAACCTGGGAAACTGTGGGTGACTGTCGCTTGAGAAAGACATACTGATAACATATGTTTGTGAGTATATTTGCTCTATAATAAACAACACTTGGTTTTAGCAATCATATGCTATGTACTGTTTTATTTTCCCATGATCTTATGATATGAATATGAAGGAGGAAGAAGAGACCTGCCAGCAGCTGCATAGGATTACAGGAATTCGGCTGTTTTGCTTTATCTAAAGTGAAGCAACATTACTGGTAAGTGACTATCCAAATGAATTAGTGGATGGAGACCTTGATGTAGAAACTGCACTAAATTTTATGTCACTTGCATGTTTTACTAAAATAATAGTAATAATTACACACTGCTTCACATACTTTGTGATCCTCTTTGTTAGAAATAGGTCTGTGAGTCTATTTGATTTTTAATACACAAATTCCTGGTCTAGCAGTAATACAGCATGCTAGGTATTGTTCTATTTTCCATGTTCTCATGATATGAAGACTGTAAAAAAGAAGAGGGTGGGGGATCTGATAGGATAAGAGAAGCATCTGTACTGAGTAACAGTTGTTTCAAGCACTTTTTTCCCCCTCTTTGTTTAAAGTGAGGCCATATTATCTGGTGAGTGGGTGTCCATTTGAATTGGTGAAGGGACATGTCAATCTGCACTGAACATAGGCGTGCTCACAGGATGTGCCAGGTGTGCCTGGGCACACCCTAATCATCCTGTGTGGGGCAGATTCCCCCTGTATAACCCCTGATATTTCAGCAAAGCCCCCTAAGGGAGCTCCTAGAAAATGTGTAAAAAGAAAATTATAAAAAAAAAAGAATATAAAATAATAAAAATTACTGACACCAATCTCTGCCCTACTGACACTGTCCACTGACACCGTCCACTGCCCTACTGACACCAAAAAAAATAATTGTACCTTTACAACCCCTTTAAGTTTGTTTCCTTTCTCATATTATCATTTTCAGTGATTTCTATACAGATATTATAGCGCTGTATTGAGGGGTGGATATTTCACTTTTTTTCACCCTTCTGGTCCAGCTTCCTCCTTCTGCTGCCCCCAGGGCTCCTGTGTGATCCCCTTTGCTGTGCACCCCTAAAGTGTTAGGGTTGCCACCTTTTCTTCAAGCCAAACCCAAATTCTTTCCTAAATGTACATAATATAACTGGATACCAACATTTATAGGTGAAGTTGATCCGGAAAAAATCCGATTTCCTCTCTGGGAATCAGGAAGGAAAGTTTTCCCCTGCTGGATCAAATCGGATCATGCTTTGCTGGGGTTTTTCGCCTTCCTCTGGATCCAGTGTGGGTATAGGATTTTGTATATAGGATTGTATGATTTTTTTAAATTGGTTGAACTAGATGGACTTGTGTCTTTTTTCAACCTGACTAACTATGTAACTTAATTTTAGTTTTCCAACAGAAAATCCCCAATTTCTGCCACATATTTGCAATGAACAAGCTACTGCTCCTCACCCTGGTCTTCACATGCTGCACCCACTACCAGATGCTTGAAAGTTGTACCAACACTCCGGTGCGTGATGAACGCAGTCTGCTGGATATGTTTGTAAGCCTTTACTGCTCCAGAAGCAAACTCAGTGTTTCCTTGATGGGCCTTTTACTATACGGGTGTTTCTGTGGCCCTGGTGGCTCAGGGCAACCTGTCGATGAGGTGGATCAATGCTGCCTTGCTCACGACTGTTGTTACTACCACACAAAGGTGAATCTGCAATGCCAGAGCAAGAGTAGCAGTTATAAGTTCTCCTGCGAGCAGGCGACAATAAGATGTGTATCCACTGATTTCTGTGGCAGGGCGGCATGCGAGTGTGATCGATTGTTTGTAGAATGTCTGACAACAGCGAAGAAAGCACAGGAAACATATCACTTCTATGACAAGAAAAAGCTGTGTCCAAGTCCTGATGCAGCTTGTCCACCGTTAGCTCCAAGTATGAGCCGCACCAACCTGCAAGCAGCCATCGGAGTGAAGAGAGGAGGATAAAATCAGAAAGGAACACCCCTCTGGATATAAAGTCTGAGTGTCCTTTAGTGATTGGATAATGGAAGATAAAGCAGGATATATTACACAGTAAGATTTACGCTCACTGCCAGCACAGTGGTGTAGTGATAAGCACATTCGCCTAGCAGCAGAGGGGTTGCTGATTCGAATCCCGACCATGACACCACCTGCCTGGAGTTTGCATGTTCTCCCTGTGTCTGCGTAGGTTTCCTCCAGGTGCTCTGGTTTCCTCCACACTCCAAAGTCATGCTGGTAGGTAAATTGGATCTTGTCCAAACTGGCCCAGTATATATGTGTGTACGACTGTGTGTCCCAAGTGTTTCGAGATCCTACAGGATGAAACGACTGTACCAGCCAAGCATACACTGGCTGCAAAGCACCTAGAGGTGATTCAGTTTTCATGTGTAGTGCTATACAAGTCACTCATTCATTCAAGCCATGCGCTCATACTTTAACCTCAGGTGGCCAAACCATTTTTGTAACTTTTCACATATACCTTTCCAGATTTTAGAAATACACTCCAAACCAGGGGCACTAAATTAAAGAGGACCAGTCAGAAAAAAATTCCTCCAGTAGAGGCTTAAATCTCATGTTTGTGCTATGACTCAGATCCTATATACAGTATATATACACATAAACATTCCTTATATATACAGGTGAAACTCTAAAAATTTGAATAGTGTGCAAAAGGTCATTTATTTCACTAATGCAACTAAAAAGGTGAAACTAATATATGAGATGGAATCATTACATGCAAATCAAGATAGTTCAAGCCGTGATTAGTCATAATTGTGATGATGGCTTACAGCTCATGAAAACCCCAAATCCAAAATCTCAGAAAATTAGAAATTTGTGAAAAGGTACAATATTCTAGGCTCAGTGTCCCTCTCTAATCAGCTAATTAAGCCATAACACCTGTAAAGGGTTCCTGAGCCTTTAAATGGTCTTTCAGTCTGGTTCAGTAAGAATCACAATCATGGGAAAGACTGCTGACCACACAGTTGTGCAGAAAACCTTTGACACCCTACACAAGGAGGGAAAAACTCAAATTGGAATTGCAAAAGTAGTTGGATCTTCCCAAAGTGCTGTATCAAAGAACATTAAAAGAAAGTTATGTAGAAGGGAAAAGTGTGGAAGAAAAGGTGCACAAGCAGCAGGGATGACCGCAGCCTGGAGAGGATTGTCAGGAAAAGGCCATTCAAAAGTGTTGGGGACTTTCACAAGGAGTGGACTGAGGCTGGAGTCAGTGCATTAAGAGCCACCACACACAGATGGACATGGGCTTTAAATGTAGTATTCCTCTTGTCAAGCCACTCCTGAACAACAAACAATGTCAGAAGCGTCTTACCTAGGCTAAAGAAAAACAGACCTGGTCTGTTGCTCAGTGGCCCAAAGTCCTTGTTTCTTATGAGAGCAAATATGGAGGACCCAGAGTATGGAGGAAGAATAGAGAGGCACACACTGCAAAATGCTTGAAGTCCAGTGTGAAGTTTCCACAGTCTGTGTTGATTTGGGGTGCCATGTCATCTGCTGGTGTTGGTCCACTGTGCTTCATTAAGTCCGAGGTCAGTGCAACCGTCTACTACAGGGGTGCCCAACCTTTTGAAGAGCAAGGGCCACTTAACTAACGTAGTAACCAGTCGAGGGCCACAATGAGCGGAGCGGAGTGGGCGGATGACAGGTCACGGCTACGCTATAGCCCTCCGATCCACCCATATCAAAGGGAATGAACTCCCTTCTGTTTTTCAGATAGGAGGTAGGTGGGCGTAAACAGACATCTGTCGCTCTATACAGGTGAATTGAGTGTCCCATTTGGTCGGGGTGATTTTGTGAAAAGGGCCTAATGCCGCGTACACACGGTCGTTTTTTGCGATGAAAAAAAACGACGTTTTCTGTGAAGTAAAAAACGACGTTTTTGAAACGTCACTTTTCAAAGACGATGTTGCATACACACCATCGTTTTTTTCACAAAAAGCGAGGTTACGTTCACCACTCTTTTCCATTGAAGCTCGCTTCATAACTAGCTTCGGGGCATGCGCGGGTTGAAAAACGTTGTTTTGAACGACGTTTGTGCTACACACGGTGACTTTTTGTGAAACAAAAAACAACGTTTTGAAAAACGACACAAAAAATTCAAGCATGTTGGAATTTTTTTTGGGTCGTTTTTTTGAAGACAAAAAACAACGTTTTGCCCACACACGATCAATTTAAATGACGTTTTAAAAAACGTCGTTTTTTTTTCATCGCAAAAAACGACCGTGTGTACGCGGCATTAGACTGCTTTTACACTGATGTTTACTCCACCTGTGGCAAAAGCCGGCGCTGTAGAGAAAGCATCAGCTTATGGGGCTCTGCTTCGCAGCCGCTTTCTTCCTATACCACCAGCTTCATTAACAACACTGATGCTGTGGTATGGCGGGTTCGGCAACCTGCGGTCTGGGCTTTCCAACCCACTATTCCAGAGCAGGAGGTCGTGGGCCACATTAGAGGGCTCCGCGGGCCAAATGTGGCCCCTGAGCCACTGGTTGGCCACCCCTGGTCTACTAGGTGATTTTGGAGGACTTCAAACTCCCTTTCACAGGCGAGCTCTGCCGGGATTCTGACTTAATTTTCCAGCAGGAATTGGCACCTGCCCACACTGCCAAAAGCACCAAAACCTGGTTCAATGATCGTGGGATTACTGAGCTTGATTGGCCAGCAAACTCGTTTGACAAGAACCCCATAGAGAATCTATGAGGCATTGCCAAGAGAAAGATGAGAGACATGAGAACAATGCAGAAGATCTGAAAGCCGCTATTGAAGCATCCTGGTCTTCCATAACACCTCAGCAGGCTGTTCGCTTCCATGCCACGCCGCATTGCGGCAGTAATTGCTGCAAAAGGATTGTGGATTTGGTGTTTTCATGAACTGTAAGTTTTAATCATCTCAATTATGACAAATCACGGCTTGAACTATCTTGCTTTGCAAGTAATGAGTCTATTGGTTTCACCTTTAAGTTGCACTACTGAAAAAAATGAACTTTTGCACGATATTCACATTTTTCGAGATTCACCTGTATATGCAGTCTAAAAAAAATCATCTTTCTATTGCAGTTTAATAATACTTATTTCCAGTTTTCAGTGTGTCCCCCTCATCAGGTCTCCCCACCAGAGTCCAGTCTTACACCAGGTGTCCCCATCAGAGTCCCTGCTTATGTCAGGATTCCCTATCACTGTCCTTCCTTACCTCAAGTGTTCCTAGCAGAGCGCCCAATTACAGGGAGTGCAGAATTATTAGGCAAGTTGTATTTTTGAGGATTAATTTTATTATTGAACAACAACCATGTTCTCAATGAACCCAAAAAACTCATTAATATCAAAGCTGAATATTTTTGGAAGTAGTTTTTAGTTTGTTTTTAGTTTTAGCTATTTTAGGGGGATATCTGTGTGTCCAGGTGACTATTACTGTGCATAATTATTAGGCAACTTAACAAAAAACAAATATATACCCATTTCAATTATTTATTTTTACCAGTGAAACCAATATAACATCTCAACATTCACAAATATACATTTCTGACATTCAAAAACAAAACAAAAACAAATCAGTGACCAATATAGCCACCTTTCTTTGCAAGGACACTCATGCAGCCTGCCATCTATGGATTCTGTCAGTGTTTTGATCTGTTCACCATCAACATTGCGTGCAGCAGCAACCGCAGCCTCCCAGACACTGTTCAGAGAGGTGTACTGTTTTCCCTCCTTGTAAATCTCACATTTGATGATGGACCACAGGTTCTCAATGGGGTTCAGATCAGGAGAACAAGGAGGCCATGTCATTAGTTTTTCTTCTTTTATACCCTTTCTTGCCAGCCACGCTGTGGAGTACTTGGACGCGTGTGATGGAGCATTGTCCTGCATGAAAATCATGTTTTTCTTGAAGGATGCAGACTTCTTCCTGTACCACTGCTTGAAGAAGGTGTCTTCCAGAAACTGGCAGTAGGACTGGGAGTTGAGCTTGACTCCATCCTCAACCTGAAAAGGCCCCACAAGCTCATCTTTGATGATACCAGCCCAAACCAGTACTCCACCTCCACCTTGCTGGCGTCTGAGTCGGACTGGAGCTCTCTGCCCTTTACCAATCCAGCCACTGGCCCATCCATCTCGCCCATCAAGACTCACTCTCATTTCATCAGTCCATAAAACCTTAGAAAAATCAGTCTTGAGATATTTCTTGGCCCAGTCTTGACGTTTCAGCTTGTGTGTCTTGTTCAGTGGTGGTCGTCTTTCAGCCTTTCTTACCTTGGCCATGTCTCTGAGTATTGCACACCTTGTGCTTTTGGGCACTCCAGTGATGTTGCAGCTCTGAAATATGGCCAAACTGGTGGCAAGTGGCATCTTGGCAGCTGCACGCTTGACTTTTCTCAGTTCATGGGCAGTTATTTTGCGCCTTGGTTTTTCCACACGCTTCTTGCGACCCTGTTGACTATTTTGAATGAAACGCTTGATTGTTCGATGATCACGCTTCAGAAGCTTTGCAATTTTAAGAGTGCTGCATCCCTCTGCAAGATATCTCACTATTTTTGACTTTTCTGAGCCTGTCAAGTCCTTCTTTTGACCCATTTTGCCAAAGGAAAGGAAGTTGCCCAATAATTATGTACACCTAATATAGGGTGTTGATGTCATTAGACCACACCCCTTCTCATTACAGAGATGCACATCACCTAATATGCTTAATTGGTAGTAGGCTTTCGAGCCTATACAGCTTGGAGTAAGACAACATGCATAAAGAGGATGATGTGGTCAAAATACTCATTTTCCTAATAATTCTGCACTCCCTGTATATCAGATGTGCCCAGTAGACTCTCCTCTAATATCAGATGCCCCATTACACCTCTCCTTATATCAGATGTCCCCATTAGACTATCCCCTAATACCAGATCCCCCATTACAGCTCCCCTTATATCAGATGCCCTTATTACAGCTCCACTTATATCAGATGCCCCATTACAGCTCCCCTTATATTAGATGCCCTTATCACAGCCCCCCCTTATATCAGATGACCTTGTTACAGCTCCCTTATATCATATGTCCCCCATTAGACTATCCCCTAATACCAGACGCCCCATTACATCTCCCCTTATATCAGATGTCCCCATTAGACTATCCCCTAATACCAGAAGCCCCATTACATCTCCCCTTATATCAGATGTCCCCATTAGACTATCCCCTAATACCAGGCGCCCCATTACATCTCCCCTTTTATCGGATGTCCCCATTAGACTATGCCCTAATACCAGATGCCCCATTACAGCTCCCCTTATATCAGATGTCCCCATTAGACTATCCCCTAATACCAGATGCCCCATTACAGCTCCCCTTATATCAGATGCCCCTCTACCTTTTTAGCTCCTGACAGGGAAGAGGGTGGAGAAGAGAGATGGACCAAGTTCCATTTCTGTCTTCGTAATTCTGGGGCCCACAGATGTGACACATCATTGGTTGTTAGGATGCCAGCTGTCCTAACAACGAATCACTGCAAAGGAGGGGGAAACCTGTGCTGGGGACTAGCTGGTGGTCCAGATAGGACTGTCACTTGGTCCGGACCATGGTCCGCCATTTAGTGATGCCCTTAAACCAGGTGTGCCCAACCAGTGGCCACATGTGGCCCGCAACCTCCTGCTCTGTGATGGTGGGTTGGCAAGCCAAGATTTTGGGTTCCCAACCCTTTATCTCAGAGCATTAGTGTTGTGAATGAAACAAGATGAAGATGCTTTCTGTATAGTACCGGCTCCTGTCAAAGGCAGGGTGATACCAAATGTGTTCTGCCTGACTTATTTTCGGTTATTATACGTCAGTTTTTTACTAAAATCACAGTGTATATGTGGGCATATTTTTTGCTTTGGTTACTGGGCTGCTTTTAAACTGATCCACAGGTGTAGTGCAGTGTGCACTGCACCCTCGGTGCGGGTAAACTGCAGCGCATCAGTGTGAAAGCAGCCTTTGGCCCCTTTCACAGGATCAGTCAGAAACAATTGGACCCTCTATTCACCTCTATTGAGCGGCAGATGAAAACAAACTTGTGCCCATTTACACCCGCCTACCTCCAATTAGTTTTGCTAAAAAAAAAAAAAAAATAGAAGGGGATCGTCCCCTTCAGTCTGGGCAGATCAGATTGTAGGGCCCATAGAGTAGAGTGGCTTGTGTCCGTTCTGCAGTATGCATGTCATCTATCCGCTCCACTTATTATGGCCCGCGACAAGTTACCAAATCATTTAAATGGCCCTCGCTCTTCAAAAGGTTGGGCACCCCTGCCTTAAACCGTACCTTTTCTGAAAGCACAGAACTAACAGAAGAAAAATATGGTGCCACTGCTTTTGCAGGTCCTTTGATAACTGCTCAAACGTTTATCAAATGGATATTTAAAACAAAAAAAAATAAAAAAATCACACTAAAATCAGTAATACAACACGCAAATACAAAATATAGTACAAAATTTTAATGATGTCTAAACTGTAAAATTATATGGAATAAATAAATATTTGCAAATTGCAAGTGGTGGAAACTGCTAAATTGTACGGCATGTGTGTATGTGGGATGTTTGTTCTTTTTATTATTTGAATGCTATCTTTTCGGGTGTCATGTCATTTCCTGCTGGACAATCAAGACAGACAAAGATCCCCACATCTAGAACAAGCCAAGGATAAAATGTTAATGCCATTGGGGTGAAGTAAGTATCTGAGGACTTTAGTTGTGCTTTAAAAGGGGTTGTAAAAGTACAATTTTTTTTCCCTAAATAGCTTCCTTTTCCTACTTCACTTAGCTCATCCTTCCATTTTGCTTTTAAATGTCCTTATTTCTTCTGAGAAATCCTCACTTCCTGTTCTTCTGTCTGTACCTCCACACAGTAATGTGAGGCTTTCTCCCTGGTGTGGAGTGTCGTGCTCGCCTCCTCCCTTGGGCTACCGGAGAGTCAGGACTAACACACAGCTCCTTTCTTAATCTGCAACTTAGAGAGCGTCCTGACTCTTCTGTAGTCCAAGGGAGGGGGTGAGCACGGCACTTCACACCAGGGAGAAAGCCTCGCATTACTGTGTGGAGTTACAGACAGAACAACAGGAAGTGAGGATTTCTCATAAGAAATAAGGACAGTTAAAAAGCAAATTTGAAGGATGAGGTAAGTGAAGGAGCACTGCACTAAGGTAAAGGAAGCTATTTAGGAAAAAAAATAAAAAAAATAATTCGTACCTTTACAACCCCTTTAATGCATAGACATGAGCTTGCTTGAGATCACCGCTCCTTAACAAATCAATGCTTGCACATGTAAGCTGGTTTGAAAAACCACAGACTTCCTGCAGGGGCCGCATACATCCCCAGACTACACATTGGACACCAGGGGTCTCCGAACTTTTCAAACAAAGGGCTAGTTTATTATCCTTTAGACTTTAGGGGGCTGGATTGTGGCCAGCGGGGGTAAAAAATGTCCTGGCCCAGCATTGGTGAGAGTAAATATGGCCTCAGAGTTTGCAGTCAGTAGGATAAGGAGTAGTGCACCTATTAGTAGGAGTAATTGTATCCCATTATTGCTATCAGTGAAAGAAATCGTGCCTCCTTGTTGGCGTCAGTGGGAAGAATAGTGCCTCATATCAGTGGGAGGAATAAAGCCCCAAGGGCCGGATAAAGGCTAGCGAAGGGCCACATCTGGCCCTCGGGCCACAGTTTGGAGACCCCTGTGCTAGAGGATACCTGTACCTGGAGATAAACCTGTCCAGTTTGTAGTAGAGACTGGCGGTCCACATAAGACTTTACACTCCTATGACAGATCCTGGAACACCTTCGGGTGTAGGGAATAGTCTCCCAGGCCAAGAAATTATGCATGAGGAAGTCGGCCTGCCAATTATCTACGTCCAGATGTACACAGTGGACGAGGCTGGAACATGAAGTTTTGCCCAGAACAGGATGTACTCTACCTCTCTTGGCACACCATGGCTAGTTCTTACCTGATGAGTGATACATGCCAATGCCATTGCCGACATCAAACGGCACCCAGATCTAATGATACTACAGCAGGATGGTCCAATGCTGCAAAGATAAAATTATCTGAAGATCCAGGAAGTTAATTGGGAAACAAGACTCAACCACCCCTGCCCTTATAGGGTGCTTAGCACTCAATCACCCCTCCCCCACCAGCCCAACTGGCTGGCATCTGTCCTGAGGATCTTCCAACAAAAAATAGGAAGAAAGGTCTTTCCTCATTTCAGAGCTCAATTTCTGACACTAAGCTAGTGACATCTCATTGTGCTCTACTCTGGCCAGACCCGATATGTGCAGTAAAGGCTCCTGTATGCCTTAGGCGCCGTACACACAGCCGAGGTTCACATTCCAGCGAGGACCTCGGCCGTGTGTACGGTCTCGGCGAGCTTCCCGTCAGGAAGCCCGTCGAGCCGAAATAGAGAGCACGCTCTCTATTTCCTCGACGGCCCGCCTGGAAGAATGGCTGGTTGCCATTCCCGACGGGCGGGTCGCCGAATTCGACGGCCGGGAGAGAACCTCGACGGGCGGAACGATGTGTTCTGCCCGTCGAGGTTCTCTGCCGTGTGTACGGCGCCTTATGTATCCATCTGAAAAGTGACACTAGCACACATCCTTGAGTTTTAAATTCTACTTGGGTATTTAATAAAGAAGATTTACACAGATGCAAAAGTGCCGACATGTTTCAGCCACAAATGGCCTTACTCATAGCCCAACTGACAGGCTCTCTCATGAGGATAGAATCTTCCAAAGGATCGCAAAAACAAGTTTTTCCCGATTCCAAAAACATTGAGCCAGCGTCAACCTGGTGCCAAGCATATCGGTCTAGACCAGTGGTACCCCCAACGGCCATGTGTTCAGGTTTTCCTTTACTTTGCACAGCTGCTATAAATCAATACCAATGACATCGATAAGTAAATAATAAGATCGATTTTAAGAGAAGTTCCCAAAACAAGGCCCATTGGTGGTACCCAAGGACTAAGGTTGAGAACCACTGGTCTAGAGGACGTGAACTGGACAGATAACTGGACGGTTTTGAAGACTGCCACGATCAGACCCAAAACTCTAATGTAGCAGTGGACAGTTGGATGACTCCTGGACTGGAGATCTCAAATCAGAGATCAGAGTTTGTGAGGGGAACTCTGGCCTGCGCTGTCTCTTGGACTAGATACTCCAAATGTGGAGTCAGTTCCATCAATTATTTCTGAAGGTTTAGGATGCATCCGAACTTCTGTAGTGTCTGGACAGTCAAAGCTACTTGGTCTAAGAGCAGGTACTAGTTCAGTGATGGCGAACCTTGGCACCCCAGTTGTTTTAGAACTACATTTCCCATGATGCTCAACTACACTGCAGAGTGCATGAGAATCATGGGAAATGTAGTTAAACATCTGGGGTGCCAAGGTTCACCACCACTGTACTAGTTGCTCCCTCAACACGTATCCCACAATGGGAATGCCCCAAGAGCCCAAGATGGATACATGGATGCAGTGACAACCCCTTTGTGTACATAGTGTAGGTAAATGTAGTTAGGCTCTACTGTAGCCAAGATTAATTGTGTTGTTAATAAGCTGCCTCTGATGGCTAAGTCTGTCACCTCCCTGTGGGTTCTGGAATCGTTTAGAACATAGATGGTAGAGGGACAGAGACCAAGACCTGAATATTTTGGTATCTCTACCAATCTCTGGAAGAGGACAGCCCAGAAGTTGGGGAGTTGGCCCTTAAATAGTCAGAAGCCTAGTCATGGGGGGTCCAAGATCCAGAGGCCATGAAGGGACCCCTTTGCTGGGGCTCTACCTCCAGACAGAAGGTGCCAGTGGGACATTGTACTGGAAGAGGAACCCTCACCCTCATCAGCCTCAGTCAAGCTGACTTGGCTAAGACACCCTGGAAGCAAGTGGGACTTTCAAGGGACTAAGTGAGTAACCTATTTATCCAACACCTATGGAGGAGAAGCAGTCAGGTGCAATACCCAGATAGTCCTCAGAAGAGACAGTCTACAGCTAACCTTCACCCTTGCTTGGGAGATCTTAAAATGTCTGAAGTCTCAGTGCTGGAGTTTTGCCAATCTGTCGGCACAGTTTCCCATGGGAACACAGTCTGAAGTCCTTTGCTGAGAAGTCAGAAGTGTCAGTCGCAGGTTGTCGTCTTCAAAGTTCCACTTTAACTCATTTCCAGGCAACCCATACCACCCTAACAAAATTGTTTCCCCTAATAAACAAAACCAAAGCTTTTGGACTGGTTTTCTGACTACCGTGTGCCTGCTGAAAATGCTTGTTGCCTGGCTGTGCAATCAAATGGGACCCAAAAGCAAACGGATATTATTTTTTGCCTAAAATTAATGTCTGCAAGGTACAGACAATAGTGTAATGATTCTGTTAAAAAAAATTAGTAAATACCTATTAAATTCCTTCATCTATATCACCTCTGGCATTCTAGTTTCTGTTCTCTCATTCACTTCCTGGTTTGCGGCACTCATTCATGTAAGAACTACATTTCCCAGTATGCATTGCGGCACGCCCAGTAATTCACACCTCTTTAAAGTCTCTAACACGTACACATGTAGTTCCCAGGGGGGGTGAGCACGTCACTGACCACCGCAGTAAAGCCTCCCTTCACGGTGGTGAGTTACAATCAGACAAGCAGGAAGTGAACAGAACAGAGAAGAAATAGAGCAACTTCTGAGCAAAAACGAACAATGAGGAAGTGAAAAGAAAAATGTCTGCAGGTAAAGGATGCTTATTATGAAAAAAAAAATAATCTTTCCCTTTACAACCCCTTTAAAGGGGGGGGGGAGCTATATATTTCCAGCACAATGCCTTGGAGGTTTCTTCAATGCATGCATACGCTTGAACCATCAATTAGGTGTTCATCCTTAAAGCGGAAGTAAACCCATCGATTTAAGTTTCAAAAAGCAGTTAAATTTCCGGCATGCCGGGATTGCCAACTGTCACATTGGTTGTGCTCTCAACCAAACTGTCAAACCATCCAATGGCTGGTGTCATAACTGATCACATGTGCAGCACCACGGCAGTTGAAGATTAAACATAGGCCAAGATGGCAGCTTCCTTGGCTGAAAATAATAGAAGGGTTTACTTCCACTTTAATCACTCCCCTATTAAGAGAGTAAAGAATACACTTTTTTTTTTATATACTAGCCGAAAAAACAAACAAAAAAAATGCTTTTTTGCCAGCAATCAGATGCAGATAAAAATTTAACGTCCTCTACAAGAGTAACATTTTTAATGATTTGATATTTTATTTTGTTGTACACAGTGTGCAAAAACCAGCACTGTGAATGAAAAATGTTATCATCCAATTCGATAGTAATAATATCTAGCAGCACTGAAAAAAGTAATATGGCTACAATACACCAAGCTGTGCTAGCACTTAAGGCACGCTAAAGTGGCCTTACTATATTAGATTTAACAATATATTTCATCTCAGCCTATCATAAGAGGTATTTAGGATGCCTTAGGTGTAACTGCAGTTTGTTGAATGAGGACCATTGGACATACATTTGACACAGTTTTATGAAAATCACAAGTGTTGTGTATACAGATAATAATTTACTGCCTCGTTACATATAAAAAAAAAAAAAAGTAAGCCATCTTCTGAATGTATTCAATGCCCAAACCAACGCTCTTTGGGCAATTGTTAAAAGGGAAAGTACAGTATTATTTTAAGAAAGCATACGTCTAAAAGTTACTTCAGATTGTAATAAAATAAAAATATATGAAGAGACTTTTACATTGGCTATTACTCTACTTATCTGAGGATGACCATGGTTGGGTTGAATCTCAGCAGATTCAGCAGGGACCGGACGAGATTCGAAGCATCTATGGGCAGGCCGATTGTCCCCAAGTCGATCGACTTGGCTACAACCAACATGTCTGATTTTTACATGCGTTTATTGCCAGTGGATATAGCTTCTAGCAACTGTTCTGCAGGAAAGGACGGCTCTCTGCATCCCCAAGACCCACCCCCCGCCAGCATAAAACACAATAGCTCCACAGGAGGGATTCGTCCATCAACACTGAAAGTGTTGATGGGAGGAATCAAGCAATTTTCATTCCTGCAACCTGTGGTAGGAAAAAGAACTGGAGACCTCACATGACCACAGATTTGAGTAGTTAAAAGATAAGTTCACTTCTCAGAAAATGCACATTTTTATTGCAGGTATTTTTTTTCTTGGAGCCTGTAAGGCCCCTTTCAGACTGGGGTGGGAGCCGTGGTGGCGGTATAGCGCCGCTAAAAATAGCGGCGCTATACCGGATTTACCGCAGGAATCGGCCGCTCCTCTCACCGCTGCAAAGATGATGCCGACAGGAGATTTTTTTCTCTTCCGGTAGCGCATCGCCCCCTCGGGCTTTCACATTGAGTAGGCAGTGAAGGAGTTTTTCAGGCGGTATAGCAGCGCTATTTTTAGTGCTGTACCGCCTGAAAAACTCCTCAATGTGAAAGGAATCTAAAGCATTGCACCAGTGATCAGCAGATCGCTGGTGCCATGCAGGTCTCCTGCAGATCTGTTAGTGTATCCGTGTGTCTGTAACATCACCAACAGGCAAGCAGATGCAAACTGGCAGAAGGAATCCAAGAACTACCACAGCGCCATTGGTCGTTCATAGAGAACTACAGTGAGACCTCAGTTTGCGAGTGACGCAATATAAGGGTTTCGAAAGACGAGCTATATTAAAAAAAAAATCATGACTTAAGGGGTGCTGGAGAACTCAGACACTCCCAAGCTGGTGGGGCGGGCGTAACTTACGTCGGAGCACCCCGAGAGTGTCAACAGTTCTCCCTGTAGTGCCGTCACAGGAAGTGTGAAATCTGTCAGCGGCTGCAGGATTGGAAACATGTTCCACCCTAAAAACAGGTGGAACATGTTCCCAAAGGTGAAATCCTTTAAGGGGCTTTTTCTTTATTTTTCAAGCCAATGATTTACAGGTGAGTAAGAAGTGCAGAGTGTGCATGTGTTATGCCTGGAGAACATTATTCAAGGAAGCCTGAAGAGGCTATGTAGTTTGCCATTTGCAAACCCTCCTCTGGATGTTAATTTGATCCTTTCTTTGGCTTCTATATTTTTTTTTTAAAGTCCCTAAAATTGTAACAAGAATTTAGTTTTAATTTAATATTCTGGTCAGCGACTCAGAATGCACTGGTCTGACAGCCAGGCAACTAATGTTTTCAAAAGAGGGTCAGCAATAGTAACTCCTGTATTTTCAGTATAAGTTGCTTTGTCTCTTTGGTGGTACCTGTAAATGGCTCAACCCTTAGCTGCTTGCAGGATTGGGTCAGAAATCGACTGCTTTCAGCATGGCGAGGAGATCTGAACAGCAGACTTGCACAGGGAGGGGAGCAGTAAAGCACAGCTATTTCACAATGCTTTAAAGCAGGAAGCCGATTCTGCATATGTAATGAGCAAGCACGGCTATCACCATGTATGTATGTATGTATATTTTTAAAACTGTATACAGATTTAAACTTTTAAAACATTTACACAACCATGAGTAAATGCCCCACGCAGAGGATCTGGGGGAGAGGCATTCTTTCTCCTTAGACACTAAAATACACCTTCCCAGCAGAGGTGGGGATTGGACGGTAGGTTGTGCCAGCCCTTCATACTATGACAGCTGTGCAATTCACATGTGATCCACTGCAGATCACAACTGCACTGGCCCTCATGGTGTCCTTTTCCAAGTGGGGATATAAACCTACTCGTCTGATGAATAAAACTAGGAGTTTTTTTTAAAGCAGAGTTCCACCCAAAAATGGAACTTCCGCTTAATCCACTCCTTGTCCCCTTACATTCCACATTTGGCATGTATTTTTTTTGGGGGGGGGGGGGGGGGGGGGGGGGGGGGGAGTGGGGGCTTCAAGAGGAGTGGGACTTCCTGTCCCACTTCCTCCTTCCGCCGAGGGGCTGGTAAGGCGACTATCTTAATCACTTTATTGCAGCCCCTCCCTGTAGGCGATCGCCTGTCCAATTGGACGGAGCCGCGCCACTCGTGCATGCGCAGTGGGTGCCGGGCCGTGAAGCCGAAAGCTGTCACTGCCATGTGCCCACACTAGGAATGAAGACGCCGGCCGGTCGCTGGAACCATGAAGCAGGTAAGTGTCTTTTTATTAAAAGCCAGCAGCTACGCTTTTTGTAGCTGCTGACTTTTAATAAACGTAAAAACAGGCTGGAACACCCCTTTAAACATTAAAACACATTCATAAGACTCAATAAAGCTAATCACATTCCCATATCTCTAAATAAAACTGTACTTTCCCTTTAAGAACTCCTATTAAGATCCTGGGAAAAAAATCCAAAATGCATTTCGAGCTGAAGCATCATTTAGAAATATGTCAAAAGGCATCGTAGTGGGAAGACACGGTGTTATTTGGCAGTAAAACAAAGTCCTACACAGTGGTGTGTTCTCAATAATGAATGATTATTAAAAAGAAAAATCATACAGAATTGTAAACAAAAAGTGTACAAATTAAACAAAAACTCTCCCGCCCCTCCCCCGCAGAGTGAACAGCGACAGATGCAGCTCGGGTCCCTGTTGCTTTTCACTTTAATAAAATCTCTTCTGTTCATAGACGTAGCTCTTTCCAGCAGGCACCTTACGGAAGAACAGACTGTTTCCACGGTTTGTGTTACCCTGGAAAAAAAAAAATAATCAGCATATAAAACCCCAACCATATTACACTCCATATCATTAAAAGCAGAGGTCCGCCCACTGCTGCACAAATTAAAAGCCAGCAGCTGCAGTCTTTTAATAATAAGATGTCCTGGAGTCCAGCAATGACGGCACCGCGGCTGATTTTTCCATCAGCTGTCGGGTGCTGACGCCACTATTGCGGGTGTAGCCTTACGGCTTCATGCCAAGAACCCTACTGCACATGCGCGAGGAGACGCTCCTCTCTTCCACTGGCCCGGCGAGAGGAGGAGGAGGCCCCGCTGTGACATTAAAACCTGCGGCTGAGGCTCCCGGAAGTGGGGACAGCATATCTGTGAAAGACCTGCCCCCCTCCCCCAAAAGGTGCCAAATGTGGCACTGGAATAGGGGATGAGTACAACGGGTGGAACTCCACTTTAACCAAAGGCTATTTCCCCAGTGTAATTCCACTTGCTTACCTCTTTACTGAGCTGCCTCCAGCAGTCTACCCAGGAGGTGTACACAGGAGCATAGGGTAGCCTGCCACCAGCCAACCTGCAAGACACAAACACGTCCATCTATTAGGAAACACTGAGGAGGTCCAGCTGCATCGAATGCCGTCATGTTCCGTACTCACCCGCAATTATTCACAGCCATGAGATTAGACACTAAAACAAATGGATACGTCAACATACTGGCCAGGAACTGAGGAAAGGAAATGGAGAAAATCGTGTCAAAAATTTACAATATTTTAAAGAAAATAAGAACTCTGCAAAGAGTGTCACATTCAGTAATAACTTCTGTTCTCAAAGCCATTGGTAATTCCATTTTTTTCTACATTATTTACTTATAGGTTACATTTCAAGTACCTGATGTTTCCAACATTGTAATCCTTGTGTACATATATTTTAAACATAAGAAAAGCAGACGATTGACAGCCTCCGATTATAAGTCGCTTTTTTAGCTTATTTTTCAATTGTCTTGGCATCCTTCAGCTGCAAAGGCCACATTAAATTTTTGAACTTTGCTACTACCAAGTGGAGCTCAGAAAAAAATAAAAATAAATAAAACAGTTCTTCTATGACTCCACAACTGTCTTATCAAATAGAATAGATTTATTGGGGTTTCTTTATTATAACTGGAGAGTGCAAAATCTGATAAAACTCTGCATAGAAACCAATAGGCTTCCAGTTTTTATCGCCAAAGCTTGAGTGACGTGGCTGAAGTTAGAAGCCGATTGGCTACCCTGCACAGCTGCAGCAGATTCTGAGTGCACCAATTTTAGGAACGGTAAAGCCTCTTGCACATGATCGGACTTCCAACCAACTTTTCCGTGGTTTTTGGTGCGAAGAGCGTTGGCCGTGAACTTGTTCTGCATACACACGGCACAAAATTTTCAACCAACATTCACCAAACCACGTGGTTTTTTAGTTCTTTGCCGCCACCCTTTGGGCAACTTCTGCCATTGTTGGCTGATGTTTAAAGGGGTTGTAAAGGAAAAAATGTTTTTTCATAATAAGCATCCTTTACCTGCAGACATTCCTTTTTTCACTCCGATTGTTCGTTTTTTCTCAGAAGTTGCTCCATTTCTTCTCTGTTCACTTCTTACTTGTCCGATTTTACTGACCACCGTGAAGGGAGGCTTTACTGCGGTGGTCAGTGACGTGCTTGCCCCCTCCTGGGAACTACATCTGTGTGGCAGGACACTCTCTACGCGTTAAGAGACTTCAAGGAGGTGTGAATTTTACTGGGCGCGCCGCAATGCATACTGGGAAATGTAGTTCTTACATGAACGAGCGCCGCAAACCAGGAAGTGAATGAGAGAACAGAAACTAGAACACCAGAGGTGATACAGTTGAAGGAATTTAATAGGTATTTAATCATTACACTATTCTGTCTGTCTACCTTGCAGACATTAATTTTTTTATTCCCTTTACAACTCCTTTAACATTGGTTCTGAGCATGCGTGTTTGTACTTTGGATTTTAGTTTGACGGACTTGCGTACACACTATTGGATAAACCGACATAACAGATTTATTGCCCAACAGTTGGTGAGCATGAACAGCCAAATTTATTATCGTTAATTCAGCCAAGAATTGTCTGATGGAGCATACACACGGTTGGAATATCTGACACAACACGTCCGTCAGACAATTATGGCCATAAAGTTGGATCGTGTGTACGAGGCTTTAGTCCCCTTTCACACTTATACGACTTGTCCCACGATTTTGGACTGCAAAATCGTATGACAAGTCATTCTCCATTATTTTCAATGACTACCATTCATACTGGCACGACTTTAAGTAGTGCCGACTTCAATGTAGTCCCTGCATTACTTTGGTTCGATTTTGATGCCACTTACACAGGCATTCATTGAAATCGCGGCAAAATCGCGCAACTTTGAAGTCGTATAAGTGTGAAAGGGACCTAACATGTTGTATAATAGAGATAGGGAAGAGAACACTGCATGCCCCCAAAGCAGCAGGAAAAAAAAAAAGAGAAGAAGATGGAACATTAGAGACACTCCTCTAAATAGAATGGTGGATGAAAACTCACCCCAGTTAAAGCCTGAGAGTAACTTTTAATCTCGCTTACTGTCTGCAAAAGAGAATAGGACACAGACATTAGCTTAAGAAAACATTATAAGATTAAAAGATGCCTTAAGAGAAAAGCTTGGATAGCAATAAAAAAAAAAAAAGGAAGGACTTACCCCATTTTCCAGAGCATAAGTGTTGATAAGATAGGCGGCCATATTACAGATCCACAGAGAAAGGATATCTCCTAGTAGTCTTGGAATTAAACCGCTAAAATAAAACAGATCAGCAATATCACTACATACAGTGCAGAAAATAAGTATTTGAACACCCTGCTATTTTGCAAGTTCTCCCACTTGGAAATCATGGAGGGGTCTGAAATTGTCATCGTAGGTGCATGTCCACTGTGAGAGACATAATCAAAAAGAAAAATTCCAGAAATCACAATTTATGATTTTTTAACTATTTATTTGTATGATACAGCTGCAAAGAAGTATTTGAACACCTGTCTATCAGCTAGAATTCTGACCCTCAAAGACCTGTTAGTCTGCCTTTAAAATGTCCACCTCCACTCCATTTATTATCCTGTTTGAGGTCATTAGCTGCATAAAGACACCTGTCCACCCCATACAATCAGTAAGAATCCAACTACTAACATGGCCAAGACCAAAGAGCTGTCCAAAGTCACTAGAGACAAAATTGTACACCTCCACAAGGCTGGAAAGGGCTACGGGGAAATTGCCAAGCAGCTTGGTGAAAAAAGGTCCACTGTTGGAGCAATCATTAGAAAATGGAAGAAGCTAAACATGACTGTCAATCTCCCTCGGACTGGGGCTCCATGCAAAATCTCACCTCGTGGGGTCTCAATGATCCTAAGAAAGGTGAGAAATCAGCCCAGGACTACACGGGAGGAGCTGGTCAATGACCTGAAAAGAGCTGGGACCACCGTTTCCAAGGTTACTGTTGGTAATACACTAAGACGTCATGGTTTGAAATCATGCATGGCACGGAAGGTTCCCCTGCTTAAACCAGCACATTTCAAGGCCCGTCTTAAGTTTGCCAATGACCATTTGGATGATCCAGAGGAGTCATGGGAGAAAGTCATGTGGTCAGATGAGACCAAAATAGAACTTTTTGGTCATAATTCCACTAACCGTGTTTGGAGGAAGAAGAATGATGAGTACCATCCCAAGAACACCATCCCTACTGTGAAGCATGGGGGTGGTAGCATCATGCTTTGGGGGTGTTTTTCTGCACATGGGACAGGGCGACTGCACTGTATTAAGGAGAGGATGACCGGGGCCATGTATTGCGAGATTTTGGGCAACAACCTCCTTCCCTCAGTTAGAGCTTTGAAGATGGGTCGAGGCTGGGTCTTCCAACATGACAATGACCTGAAGCACACAGCCAGGATAACCAAGGAGTGGCTCTGTAAGAAGCATATCAAGGTTCTGGCGTGGCCTAGCCAGTCTCCAGACCTAAACCCAATAGAGAATCTTTGGAGGGAGCTCAAACTCCGTGTTTCTCAGCGACAGCCCAGAAACCTGACTGATCTAGAGAAGATCTGTGTGGAGGAGTGGGCCAAAATCCCTCCTCCAATGTGTGCAAACCTGGTGAAAAACTACAAGAAACGTTTGACCTCTGTAATTGCAAACAAAGGCGACTGTACCAAATATTAACATTGATTTTCTCAGGTGTTCAAATACTTATTTGCAGCTGTATCATACAAATAAATAGTTAAAAAAATCATACATTGTGATTTCTGGATTTTTTTTTTTGATTATGTCTCTCACAGTGGACATTCACCTACGATAACAATTTCAGACGCCTCCATGATTTCCAAGTGGGAGAACTTGCAAAATAGCAGGGTGTTCAAATACTTATTTTCTGCACTGTATATCCAATAATTAAAGACCTTACAAAATGCACATTCACCCACTGTACTTCAGCTAGGTTCCTGCTTTTATAGAAATGACAATTGCAAACTGTAGATGTACTTACGCAAAAAATCCCAGAACGCCTTCCTCCTTGTATATCGTCACTACCGATCCAAACACCCCACTGTAAAGTGAATATAAGCCATGTAAAGATACAAAGCATACAAATATTGCCATTTATCTTTAAAGTGTAACCAAAATTTGTATTAGTTTTGGAAAGAGGGGATATTAGAACACCCGTCGGTTATTATGGTCTGTGCCCCCGTTATGAAGATTCATACTCTAGATTTGCCCTGTTTACTGTTATCATCAAATCTAAAAAGTCAAGAAAATCCAAAGTTTTGGGTTGACACGAGAAAATGCCATTATTGCCATCTGGGAGACTTTTTCGGGCAAATAAAACCAGGACAAATAGATTTAAAGAGAGCTTCATTCCCAGAGCCATTAAAGTGGATGTAAACCCAAATATTTATTTATTTTTTGCTGTCACAATGTATAGTATAAGATTTCCTATCATCTGTGCCCAGTCTTGCCACAAAGAGGTAATCCAGCTCTGAGCAATCCTCTTTTTTTTTTTTCAGTGAGAAACGGACAAACAGAAAACCTTAGTCTGTTCCGCCCCCTTGCTGTGAGTGACAGGTTATTTACATATCTCATGCACTAGCTTGAGACAGGCATTATTTGTTAATTCCCACCCCCACTCCTTTTCTGAAGTCATGTGGTTACTTTTCTGGATTTTGACTGGATGTTAGTGATCATAGCAGAATTTAGTGTAAGGAATACACAGGAGAAAATGCATGTTGACAAGGGGAGGGGCAAAGAGTCTACAGACATCACGACTCCACCCACCAAGCTCCAGACAACAGATCCATCCACAGAAGCTGCAGTTTTTAGGTTCTTATAGCAGACATAGGGGAGGCATTTGACAGGTGAGAATACATGCAGGAGGCATCTATATCCTTATAGATCAGCACTATGGCAGTAGTTTAGAAAGGATGAGAGTGGGTTTACATCCACTTTAAGGCCATCAATGCAGGAATGAAATGAGAGGTTGCATAGTCTTAAATTTATGGTCTTGTTTAGTTTTTTTTTTTTTAATATGGAGGACACTTTATACTAATTATTTATATATATATATATATATATATATATATATATATATATATATATATATATATATATATATATATTCGTAATATTATTCATTATGGA
This sequence comes from Rana kukunoris, assembly GCA_029574335.1. Classification (NCBI taxonomy): domain Eukaryota; kingdom Metazoa; phylum Chordata; class Amphibia; order Anura; family Ranidae; genus Rana; species Rana kukunoris. The sequence continues at coordinate 283,855 of JAJQKJ010002647.1, forward strand.
GTAGCACCAAAGAGTCACCACCATATCCAGCAAACTGCGCTTTTCCATATATATAAGGGAAATGATTATATTACACACACACACACACACGCCAACAGGGGTTATTAAAAAGTTTTGCTTTAAAAAAGGTACGGAGACCGACATACTCATATTTGGTCTCTCTTCCAATGAACTGGACCATGCACCGTAGTGTGATCACTGCAAATAAAGAGAAACATGAAAATATTCAGAATTATCATCAGCAGTTACAGGAAAGAATACACAGAATCCTGTTAAATAGAAGGTTCTGCATCTAGGTTGTGGTAATGGGTTTGACCCACAGCCTGACCCATCAGTGCTATAGTGAAGTAGGTAAGGGCCCCAGTGCAGAGTTTGTACCAAGGCTTCCTGATTACAATGCACCGCCACTTCTATTACCCCCTAGTACAGGGGTGTCAAACTCAAACTCAATTTCATCGTGGGCCGCATCAGCATTATGGTTGCCCTCAAAAGGGCCGGTTGTATCTGTAAGATTAGATGTCCAGCGCATCCCTTCCCCTTACGTTACATGTCAAGAGCCCCCCCATCATCAGAAGTTGAGCCCCCCCTCTCCCTTACATTACAGTGCACCCCCCTTTCCTTATGCTGCTGCTGGGAAGAAGTTGGATGTATTGCTTAAAAGCAGAAAGTAAGGGTCTGGAGGATGACTGGAGAGGTATGAGGGCCGCATGAAATGGCCTAGAGGGCCGCATTTGGCCCGCGGGCCTTGTGTTTGCCACCTCTGCCCTAGTAAGTTCCCCCTTAAATTATAAAAAAAAAAAAAAAAAAAAGAAGAAGGAGAAAATATGCCATGCAGCCCTACAGCACACTCGTATAACCAGAGCCCTTTCACACTGCCAGCGCCCGAAAACTGCTGGTAAGGCGCCCCTAAGACTAGCAGCGTTTAACCATAATTTTTCGGGCGCTAGTGGGCCACTTTTAACCCCCACTAGCAGACTAATAAATGGTTAAAAGCGTCGCTGCCGAGGCGCTTCCCATTAAATTCAATGGGAAGGGGCGCTTTAGGAGCGAATCAAAGAAGCTGCTTGCAGGACTTTTTTTGACGTCCTGCCAGCGCAGGACACCCCAGTGTAAAGGCACTCAGGCTTTCACACTGGGATGGCAGATGACGCTTTTTTTCCCCAGGCGCTATTTTTAGCGCTAAAGTGCCTGAAAAACACTTTGGAACAATAAATCTCCTCTAGTGTTGCATGTCCTACCTGTGTGGATATTATGCAAAACCATTTGTTTATTTTTTACATTTTAGTATGGGGTGCAGGATTTTAATCCAGGTGAGCCTACTCCCAGTTTGTGCATTGCTATACAGTGGAACCTCAGATTGCGAGTAACGCGGTTAACAAGCGTTTCCCAACACAAGCACTGTATTTTTTTAAATTCTGACTGTTTGCAAGTGTTGTCTCCCAAAACTAGGATTCAAGCCAAAGTGGTCTGCAGTACCCCTTTTGGCCTGAGGTGGGGGGGGGGGGGCACTGGAGCTGAGCCATTCTGAGCTGCTTGGAAAATCTCAGAGCCTTTCTTCATATGCGAGTACTTTGAATTATGAGCATTCTCCTGGAACAAATTACGCTCGTAATCAGAGGTTCCGCCGCTTACAGTTTGTGCCATAGATGGGGACTTGGATACTTTTTCAGGGACCCACATTTCTAGAGGTGCCTTGGCATTGCAGCGTGACTTTAACATGGATGTGCAAGTGTATGCAATTAAAACCAGTTTCTAGTCCGAGTAGCTTAAAGAGGTTGTAAAGGTAAAAAACAAAAAAAAAAAAATCTCTAAATAGCTTCCTTTACCTTAGTGCAGTCCTCCTTAACTTACCACATCCTTCCATTTTGCTTTTAAATGTCCTTATTTCTTCTGAGAAATCCTCACTTCCTGTTCTTCAGTGTGTAACTCCACAAAGTAATGCAAGGCTTTCTCCCTGGTGTGTAGTGTCGTGCTCGCCCTCATCCCTTGAGGGGGCGAGCAGGAGTGTCAAGACACTCTACGATGCAGATAGAGAAAGAAGCTGTGTGTTAGTGGGCGTCCTGACTCTCCTGCTCGCCCCCTCAAGGGAGGGGGCGAGCATGACACTCCACACCAGGGAGAAAGCCTTGCATTACTGTGTGGAGTTACAGACAGAAGAACAGGAAGTGAGGATTTCTCAGAAGAAATAAGGTAAGGATGAGGTAAGTGAAGGAAGACTGCACCAAGGTAAAGGAAGCTATTTAGGGGAAAACAACATTTCCTTTACAACCCCTTTAAGTAGGTGAACAGGCTGATTGGGTTTACTTTTGCCGACTGGATTGAAAATGATCTCAGGAACTCCTTCTAGGATGCCCATCATGATGCTGGATTTTTTTTATTTATTTTTTAAACCATAAATGAATTACACTCCCTGTATTGCAAGCCACATATATTTTTATAAATATAACACACACACACACACACACACACACACACACACACACACACACACACACACACACACACACACACACACACACACTATACTATACTAGATGTCATTGCGCTTTGGAAAATCATACGTACCATGGAAGGGGTGAGTGATGAGGGTAGCCGCTGAACGAGCAACCATCTCCTGAGTGGTCTGAAAGGGAGGAAAAACAAATCTCAAATTCCTGGTCTCAAAGCAGTAAATGTGACTTTCACCAGACATTCCCTGATGGCAAATCACTGTAATTTAAACACATCCACTTGTAAGTTGTTTGTGTAACATACAAAACTTAAACCTGTTTGGTGAATGATTTACTGTTTTCCAAGTACACTATATTACCAAAAGTATTGGGACGTCTGCTTTTAAACACACATGAACTTTAATGGCTTCCCAGTCTTATGCCGCGTACACGCGATAGTTTTTCGGCATGAAAAAAAACAAAACGTTTTAAAAAAAATGTCATTTAAAATGATCGTGTGTGGGCTTCACATCATTTTTTGGGTAATGAAAAATTATAACTTTTTTTTTTTTGAGCATGCTGCATTTTTTGATGTTTTTCGGTTGTAAAAAATGACTGTGTGTGGGCTAAAACAACGTTAAAAACCCACGCATGCTAAGACGCAAGTTATGAGACGAGAGCGCTCGTTCTGGTAAAACTATCGTTCATAATGGAGTAAGCACATTCATCACGCTGTAACAGACAGAGGAGCGCAAATCGTCTTTTACTAACAAGGAATCAGCTAAAGCAGCCTAAAGACGAATAGAACTTCCCCTTTAGAGTGCCCTCATACGTGTTGTACATCACCGCGCTTTGCTAGAGCATTATTTTAAAACGATGGTGTGTGGGCAACGTCGTTTTTAATGATGAAGTTGGAAAAACATTGTTTTTTCTACATGCCGATAAATGATCGTGTGTACGCAGCATTAATCCGAAGGGTTCAACATTGAGTTCAACTCTTCTGGGAAGGCCACAAGGTTTAGGAGTGTCTATGGGAATGTTAGACCATTCTTCCAGAAGTGCATTTGTGAGATCAGGCAACGATGTTGGACGAGAAGGCCTGGCTTCACTGTAATTCATCCCAAAGGTGTTCTATCAGGATGAGGTGCAGGCCACTCAAGTTCCTATACCCCCATCCCTGTCTTTATGGACCTTGCTTTGTGCACAGTTCATGTTGGAACAGGAAAAGGCCACCCCCAAAACGGTTCCCACAAAGTTGAGAGCTTGAAATTGTCCAAAATGTCTTGGTATGCTGACACCTTAAGAGTTCCCTTCACGGGAACAAAGGGGACTGCACTGAAATAGCCACTCAATGCAGTCCTACCGCACCTCGTGTGAATGTACCCTTAGGACACATCACTGTATAATAAGATACTCGTAATTACCTCTTTTATTATTTGGTCAAGGGTGGAGCAGTTTTCCTTTTGTTCATTTTCACCCTCCTACAAGTAAAGAAAAAAATAACCAATCTTAACTACACAACAAGCTACAGTTTTATCCATCATACCATCTGGATCATTTTAATGTTTTTTATGAAAATGTTAACCCATGAGGTCCATGAAAGAATTTGAGAGAGCTCTACAGTAAGTTAAGGACAGCAATCAGCGAAAATTATCCCTAGAAGTTTAATTCATTTGGATCTGTACGACCTAGAACACTATTGGCACACTTAATGTTTTTTTTCCCCCCAAAAAATTGGAAAACCATTTATCATTTTCCTTCCACTTCACAATTACGTGCCACTTTGTGTTGATCTATCACATAAAATACATTTATGTTTTTTGATTGTAATCATGACAACATTTTGAAAATTTCAAACGGGTATGAATACTTTTTCAAGGCACTATATAGAGCTTTTATATCGGGTTAAGAGTCAGTTAATATGGATGCAAGTCTCAAGATTCTAAATGTTCATGAAATAAGGGTGTAGGGCCAAGAACACCAACGGTAACAAATGTGGAATATAATATCGATTTCCTATAATCATCTGCTCCATCTTGTGGCCATAATATAAATGGTTTTCCCAAAATACCCCAACCAGGAGAATACCACATTGTGGTCACTAGATGGAACCGATGATCATAGGAATTCAACATATAAAGCAAAATATGGCCAGAATTAGTGAGAGCTGGGCAAATGCTTGCGACATCTGTCAGACAAGTTTTAAAACAGAGACCTCTAATGCCACGTACACACGGCCAGACTTTCCAACGGGAAAAAATGAATTTGACGGAAAAGTCCATCGGAAATTCCGGCAGAGAAAGTCCGATGGGGCATACACACAGAATCAGAATATCCAATGAAAAGCTCCCATCTGACTTTTCCTGCCGGAAACTCTGACCGTGTGGCATTAGTGTTTTTTCTCCCTTATCACTTAAAGTGGGTTTTGGGCATCATTTTTTTTTTATTTATTTTTTGCAAGCTAAAATCACATTAAATAGTCCCTAAAACATATTAAAAGCTCCCCAATCGTTCCAGAAATCATTGCATACACTTGCCTTAAATCCTCCAGCTCATGCTGTTGCCGTATCCATCATATGTGTGGGCATGTGAAGCCCAGTTCCCTTTTCTTCCTGGTTTTCAGGGAGAGGTGCATGCTGGGTGATTTTTAGGCACTAAATGCCCAGAGACTCCTGAGAAATAGGTGTCATTTCTCAGGATCTCAGCAATGGTGTCTTAGGACAGGAAGAAGAACAACCTAGGACCTGGAACTAGGCAGATTACGAAATCTGCCTAGTAACAGCCAGATAGAAGTGAGTAAAATTTTATTTTTTTACATTAAAGGCAAACTGTTAAACTGGAGTTTCACCCTAAAAATGAACTTTCTATTAAGACTCCTTTTAAGTTAGTAACTACTAGGGTTGTCCCGATACCGATCCTAGTATCGGTTCCGATACTGAGCATTTGCGTGACTACTCGCGCAAATGCTGCCGATGCCTGACCCGATACTTCTCTATTGCAAGAGAGCGGCCGGAGAGTGGGCGGGGGGCAGAGAGCAGTCCTTAGGCGGCTAATAATTGGCTGCAATAAGTTCTTACTGTTCTTTATCATGTCTTGCTGTTCCCGGTGGCCCCTCCCCTCCTCTCTTCTCCTCTTGTTGTATGCTTGAGACATCATCTGAGATGGAAGAGAGGAGAGGCTGCCAGGGAATAGCGCAACATGATAAAGGACAGTAAGAACTTATTACAGATGTCAGCGGCTTCCTGCGCTACTCTGCAATTCAAAATGGAAACTGAAACTTAAGGCTGCATTGACACCGAGGCGTTTTGTCGCCCGACGCTACAATATGCCGGACCGTCGGATTTACATTATTCTCTATGGAGATCGTTCACATCCAACGCTGAACGTCGAAAGAACGCCGAAATTCAAAGTCCCGGACCCTTTTTCGACGCGCGTATCGGGTGGCTTCGGCATTCCGCATAGCTGACAGTACAATGTAAAAAAAAAAAAACGCGGTTAAAAAGACGCGTTTTGTCGCCGCAAATCGCCTACGCGAAAGTGTGAATGCAGCTTAACAGTGCCCTGCCCAGTACCCCGATGTGCCCCATGCCCAGTACGATGTGCCCAAATACCCTGCTGTGCCCAGTACCCTGATGTGCCCCATACCCTGTGCCCAGTACCCCGACCACCAATGTAAGAGACATTCTTAAATTTGAAAACCGTCACATGACAAAAAAAAAAGAAGGATCGGTATCGGTGAGTACATGGGAAAAAAATTATCGGTATTCTGTATCGGCGAGTACATGAAAAAAAAGGTACTTGTACTCGATCCTAAAAAAGTGGTATCAGGACAACCCTAGTCACTATATTAGAAAATATGTACTAGCCAATGGTCTATATTAGGAACCCATGCCTACTTACCTCTGCCTGATTCTGATTCTGAAGCACTGTGGGAAAAAAAAAAAAAAAAACATAATGTGTTAAAATGTTCTACCAAGATATGCAAACATTAGGAAACACATCCAATACCAAACAGGAGGGGAAAATCTTAGTCACCAACATTTTTAAAAATCTTTCATTGTCAATAGTAGTACGTTTGCTGGCTGTCAAAAATCCTTTGCAAGCATGGGAATTCAAAGCCTACGACATGAAATAAGTGTAAAAGACCGAGACAGGGTTAGAATCCTGTCAGGTTTTTATCCACTTTCTCCATTAGCCCCAATGACCACCATTACCAGGATGGAAAAAGATAGGAAAATGCAAAATAGTGGTTACTGGGGCGGGAGATGAGGTGAAATATTCCAAATGGGGGCAACCTGGCCCACGGACAACCAAGAGTAGAAAATTTATGCTTACATCCTGTGGTCTCTTGGATAGAAGTAAGGGGAAATCTTTACAAAGGGGTTAACGGCTGCAACAACCCCCTGGCAAAGGTTTACCATTTTCTACATTACTTAATGTTACAATATAAACAACGGATTGCTGATTGGGGGGGAACCTAAATGTCAATTTAACTATACCGTAATCGTATAATATGCTCCAGCCTCAAACCTTCTCTCTTCCTTTGTTTACAACTGATGGAGGCCTTTTTTGAGTGTCGATGTCACTTCCTGCATGACATGGACACTTCCCAATGACTGTCCAGAAGCAGGACCCTCTCAGGACCCAGAATAGAAGCGACATCAGCACTAGGGCTGAACCAACTAATCGATTAATCGACAACCAAATATGAAATTAATCTATTACAATTTTCATAATCGATTATTGGCCAGTAACATAATGGGGTTAAAAAATCTAAAATTAGCCCTTTATAGTACAAATAATCAAATCTCTACTGTAAATATTACTTTCACTGTCCCACAGTAAAAAAATGAACCCCTTACAGTAGCGATTATTTGCTCTTTTTGTACTTATTTTAGTTTTTTTAACCCCCATTATGTTACTAAACATCTCAGGCTGGGTCACACCTCTGTGCTTTTTGCAGAAACACACTACAGTTCATTTACATGTTTTCCTATGGGAGACGTTCACATCCATGATTTTCTTTTCAGCTGCTGCGTATTTGGAAAGGGCAAGGAGTTTTTAACGCAAAACAGTGCCATTTTGTTTTTTTGGTTCAATATACTTCAATGGAGAATATGCAGAAAAGCATGTAATGTGTTTTTGTGGAAATTTGTGTTTTGTTATCTGCCCAACAACAAATTGGCCCAAAAAAAATTTAAATGCTTTTTTTTTTTTTTAGCCCTGGTT